>CAUYPO010073653.1:0-11965 GCA_963574435.1 Cheirogaleus major | reverse complement strand
ATTCCACTACTGGGCATCTACCCAAAAGAACAAAAGACACTCTATAAAAAAGACATCTGCACTCGAATGTTTATAGCAGCACAATTCACAACTGCAAAGATGTGGAAACAACCCAAGTGCCCATCAATACATGAGTATATTAATAAAATGTGGTATATGTATACCATGGAGTACTATTCAGCTATAAGAAACAATGGTGATATAGCACCTCTTGTATTTTCCTGGATAGAGCTGGAACCCATGCTACTAAGTGAAGTATCCAAAGAATGGAAAAACAAGCACCACATGTACTCACCAGCAAATTGGTATTAACTGATCAACACCTAAGTGGACATATAGGAAAAACATTTATCAGGCATCAGGCAGATGGGAGTGGGGGAGGAAGGGATGGGTATATACATACATAATGAGTGCGATGCGCACTGTCTAGGGGATGGACATGCTTGAAGCTCTGACTCCGGGGGGAGAAAGGGGGGAGAAAGGCAACACATGTAACCTAAACATTTATACCCCCATAATATGCTGAAATTAAAAAAATAAAAATAATAATAAAAAAGAATATTCTTCAATAGAAGTAAGTTCCTTATAATTCTAAATCCTGTGACACACTTTTAGTGACTGAACATAGTGACCACAGGGAGATGGTTTGGAACAATTTAGCAAACAGAGATGGAGCTCATAAGAAAAGCTTCTATCAGGAGTCAATAAACTTATGTTAAGAGCCTTTTCTCTTCAGTTTTAATAGTTTACCAACCTGAGATAGACTGACAAGAAAAAAGTATTTGACCCACATATCTCTATTTATTAGAAAAATAACACCTATTTCTTAAACTTTTCTTATCTTTAGTTTTTCTAGGAGGGTATGATGCTGCCAGAATTAAGATTCAGAAATCAGGAGATCCTGGACTAAAGGCTGAGGATGCCAACATTTAGCTCTAGCCCAACCTTGAAAAGCCCCTGGCTTGATACACTGTTTTACTGGAGGCTGATCATTGTGCAGTTCATATTCAGATATTTTTCTGAGTCCTAATATCAGTCATTATAGTATAACAAAATTCTGCCTCAGTTTTATTCCAGGGTCCAATACACAGTTCCTGCTACTAACTTTTTTCGATAAGTTATCCAGATGTATAATAGATGGACAAAGATATCCATTCCAAGACTCTCTTGATACTTGGAATAACTTACCAGAAATGTATTCACTGAGAATTAAAATAAAATCAAAGATGGTTAGATGGTCTCTGAAGCTAGACTGCCAGGGTTCAAACCTCAGCTCTGCCACTTACTAGATGTGTGATCTTGGGTATGTTACTTAACTTTACCGTGCCTCAATTTTATCTATCCAATGACCTATCTTACAGACTACCTCATATAATAGCCTACCTCAGAGAGTTGCTCTGAATATTAAATAAGTTAATGCAACAGTGCCTGGTAGATAAAGTGTTCAATAAATGTTAGCTATTATCCAAATCTCTGGAGTCCTTCCACTTTGAACTTCCTCCCTTTCTCTATTTTTCTATTTAGAGTTGCCACAGGCAGAAGACAATTTGAAAAGGCTAATACTAAACAGGGCAGCACCAATGTTTATCCACTGGTTTTCTGTTCTGTCAGTCAAATCATGGGGATAATCAGGAAGGCCTGCTTCACTCTGAAGGAGTCTCGCCTCTTTTCTGGTATCGTTTGTGATTGCCACAGCCACTGACATGAAAGCACTACACAGATTTCTCTAGTGGTGCAGTGCGCCTCAAAAGGCACGAGAGGACTGCTCTGAGGACTCTGAGCCCCTTCATATATGGAGTCCAGTGGGTGAGCTACTTTAATCCTCTGTCCCATTCTCTCTGAACAAAGTGCTTTTAGCCAAGCAAGATGCTGTGTTGCTCTTGATGAGTAAGCCAATCAGGGCAGAGCTGTTTGCCTCTAAGTAGAAGCTTTTTGGCAGTAGCTGCAGGGTACATTCTCCATCAGAAGCATTATGTAAGCCTGGGTCTTGCATTCCCAGTGATAAAACGCTTATGCAGTATTACAATTAATTAAGTCACAATGAAGTCTAATCAATAAAGACTCGAAAATATTGTCCACAAGAGATCTCTATGCACTTGCCAACACTGCAGTTTTTTCACTGTAAATTAATTTTCCTTCCATTAAATAAACGATCTTACTATGTTTGCTAGCAGGTGGTGTAATAGGGGAATAAGGCAAACTAGGCTTTAAGTACATTTCTAATGGTTCTTAAAAATATATTGCTAGTGAATGAATTTGGTCCTCAAAACATTTAAGTTGTTGGCTTCCACTGGTGGAAGGGGGAGTCAGAGGAAACATCTGCTAACACAAGTGGCCAGGCCAGGTCTCATCTTCTGCAACAACTCAAGAAAACAGCGAGTTTCAACTTTTAAACCTTCTATAATTTAGGCTCAGTGTTTTACCAAACTGCTCTCTGGGATGCTCTGAGTGTAATCCAAAAGCATTGGTATGGACCAAATTTATTTTACTTGGGACATAGAAAGCAAACTCTAAAGTAGATCAAAATACCTTTTTAAACCTAGAAGTCACTTGCCCTGGTCATCTTCATAATAACCCATATTTAAAAAGTATAAAAAAACTAATTAGTTTGATAAATAAATAATTCAGATCATCACTTTAATAATATAACACAAGAGTATAATATAAGATTCCATAGTTAAGTGGTGATAATTTATTTTTTCATTAAAAAATATTTGCTATTTATTTGTTTGTTTGTTTGAGACAGGATCTTACTCTGTTGTCTGGGTTGTAGTTCAGTGGCATCATCATAGGTCATTGCAACCTGGGCTCAAATGATCCTTCTGCCTCAACCTCCTGAGCAGCTGGGACTACAGGCGCACACTACCATGCCTGGATAATTTTTCTATTTTTTGTGGAGATAAGGTCTCACTATGTTGCTCAGGCTGGTCTCAAACATCTGGCCTCAAGTAATCCTCCCAAAGTGCTAGGATGGGTTTATATCCTTATTAACCAGGTGCTGTTAGGTTTTATGGAAGATGTTGATGTGCAAAATACATTTCTGATACCAAGAGGCTTATATCTGGGGGCGGGGTGGGCATAAGACATATACATGACTATAAAACTAAGTGGACTCAGATCAATTCAACCTCACATAAATCCTCTTTTAAATTTAAACCATTGTTATTCCAACTTGAAAATACATGTTTTCAATACATGTCAGGATGCCCATGAAAGGAAGCTTGGATCAAACAAACAAGACCAAGCATAGAAATATCCACTAATTGTGAGGATACTTCACTCCACACATTACTGACAATAACAGAAGCTTAGAATTCTTGAACTAACTGTATCCATTTGTAGAGCACGGCCTCCCACACAGAAGTAGCTACTCTGGAATTCAACTTGGCTAGAAGCAGCTAGATGATAGGGCCTTTGCCCTCTTGTCTTTCAAGTGATAATTTAGAAAACTATACCAGCTCAGCTGGACTTTCTAGATCCTTCTGGCAGAAAAACAGATAAACTCAGCTCGTCTATGACAACAGCCTGAGAAAGGAAAGGAATTTGTTCTTAAACATCTCCCTCAACTACATTATCTTCTGTAGTACAGTAACAGCAGACCAGACAAGCTGAAAAGTAGCCAGCTCTTGCCTCCGTAGGAAGAATTAATTCTAGGTCTAGTGAGGTACAATTGTGTCCAGAAACAGGAGTTGTGAGTAGAAAAAGGACTTAGGGACAGGCTCTAGGTCTCCTTCATATGAACCTGATACTTCATGGTACTCAAAGGATGTCTAAGCTAAGAAAAGATGAAACAACCTTATGAATTCATTTTCTGCTATGCCTCATCCTTTTGACAGTATTCTCTGATGGGCCTTGGGATTTAGGCCTATGACATTAGCCAATGCCAAGGACATGTATGTTCCCGAGGGCAGGAGAGATCACACTGGTAATATGGCCATTATCTACTCACACTTCCTAGACTGGGTTGTTTCTCATCCTCTGTACTTAATCTTACAAAAACTTTTATTCCTACTTAGGGAACTACTTATCTGGGATTAAAGAGTGACTACATTTAGGGTAATCCTGTAGGCTTTCTCTAAGTCTTTAAGCTTTCGTGTTAACTTATATCATATTACAAATGTTAGTTCCTTCCAAGCAGTTAAAATGTTAGATATTTATTTCCATACACTAATGGACAAGTGGCTGACAGCACTGCTAGAGAAGTACCAGGACCCACCATCTGCAGCTGGCTCTGGGACAGTGTGCGGGAGAGTCTTTGACACGGTGTGAGGTGTGGGGACAGAGGGTAGAGAAGATACCAGTTGCTCACAGGAAATACTGTGGACATTGGAAAAGTAGAGGAAGTGGTTAGTTTATCCTGCCCTTTTTGGAAAAATTAGTACTAACAAACACTGAATTTGAGTACTAACTTAATTACTTATTACCCATATGTCTTTGTGTGTCTTTGGGCAAGTCAACTAATTTCTCCAAACTTCAGCTTCCTAAATTTCAATGATAAAATATATATGCCATGATCAGTTCCAGAGTATAGTTATGAAGCTCAAATTAGACCACATATAAGAAAATATTTTATAAACTCTAAAGCCCTAAAGAAATGTAATTTTTTTTCCTTTTCTTTCTTTTTTTTTTAAATTGAGGCAGGGTGTCAGGTTGTTGCCCAGGTTAGAGTGCAGTGGCGTCATCATAGCTCACTGCAGCCTCAAACTCCTGGGCTCAAGTGATCCTCCTGCCTCAGCCTCTCCAGAAATGTAATGTCTTGATATTACTATTGATATTATTATTTGAATAAGAATGTACTCTCTGGAGGGGCTTTTGTAGTCAGCATTTTAACAAACCTATGAATTCATACATTCATTTAACAAATATTTACTGAGTGCCTACTAGGACCCAGGCACTGTTCTAAGCCCTGGGAATATAGCAGTGAACAAAAACTCAAAAGCTTATTACTGTCGCATGGGGATGGAGATGGGGAGACAATACAAAAAGAATGTGAGGTAGTGCTAAGCGCCATGAAGAAAAAGGATGATGAGGGTAGTCAAGAAAGGCCTCTCTGAGGGGCCGTGTGACTATACAAGGGAACAGGAATGTGTGTGCTGGGCAAGGCTGAGAAACAGCAAGGGCTGCCTCTGTGACTGGGGCTCAAAACCTGGGTGAAGTGTAATAGGAAATGAGATCAAAGAGTGGGCAAGGGCAGTTGTGCCTTGTAGGCCATACTAATAATCAGTGGTCTCCAATGTTTTTGACGCCAGGGGCCGGTTCCAAGGAAGACAATTTTTTGACAGAGGCTGGGGCGGGGGCGGGGCTCGGGGAGGCGGAGCACGGGCAGCGATATGAGCAGGGGCGATGGGGAGCAGCCTGAAATATAGATGATACAGACGAAGCCTCCGCTGGCCTGCCGCTCACTCCTGCGCTCACTCCTGCCGTGCGCACGGGAGTGGGGGCAGCCTGCATGAGTCCAGAGAGGGCCAGGGATGGGGGGAGGCCAGTGGAGCTCTGCATCCCAGTCCCTAATAGGCCATGGACCAATACTGTGGCCCATGGTTTGGGAACCGCATTTGACTCCTTGAATTTTATTCTAAATATAAATGAAAGCCACTGGGACAAGAGGAGTGGTCAAACAGGATTCTGGCAGAGATTTCCTATTTACTAAGTCCTACCACATTCCAGATACGCAATGAAAGAAGTAATTACAATATAAAGTTTGGTTCAAGTACCATGATATGAGAAAGTTCAGAGACCTGAAGAATGAGTAGAAATTATCTAGATTCTTTTTTCTATCCCATATAATTTCTTATTCTAAATTCTAGAATACTGGAATGTGGGGTGTGGGGGAGGAAGAAGTATTCCGAGCAGTGGGAATTACTCCAGAAAACATGACTTGTTCAGGGAACTAGAAGAAAATTAAGATGATTGGATATAGAATGGGAGTTGGGGCTGATAAAATAGGCAGAAGCCAAGTTATAAAGGTATTTCTATGTCATTGTTTTTCAAACAGCAGTCAGGAGATCAATTTAGTGAGTTATAATCAACATTTTTAAATGGAATAGAATATACTGGAGCACACTGCACATAATAAAGGTAAGTTTTGCTTTCTTAAGAGTCTTCTGTTCAGTTGTATGCATATGTGTATGTTCTGAGTCACAGTATAAATGTATTTTTTATTATGGTCATAGTAAAAAATGTTTGAAAATTAGTGTTTTAGCCACATTAAGGAATAAATCTTACCTTAGAGGAAACAGAAACCACTGAAAAGTTTTAAGCTGGAAAATGATATTCAAATTTGTGTAAGTGTGTGTGAGGGGGTATGTTTTGTTTGTTTTTATATTTGTATTTTGGAAAGATTACTCATGCAGCAAAGTGGAGAATGGATTAGAGAGGTAAAAGACTGGAGCCAGGAATGCATATAGTTGGGTACTGTTTAATCTAGGCAAGCGTGGATGATAGTATGGCCTGTAGAAGTGGCTATAGGATTTGGTGACCAGTCAGCTGTGGCAACGGTGAGAGAAAAGGAGGAACCAAGGCTTGTTCCTGCCTTGGTAAGATAGTAATACTATCAGAGAAGACAGAATAGAGCAAATGTAGGAAGGGAGGAGTTAAGTTCATTTTTGAAAATGTTTCCATTGATGTGACTTCAAGACATGAAAGTGAAGACAATGTAGCAAATGATTGGATGTATGGCCCTGGATCCCAGAGGAGAGATACAAGCCAAAAAGTTAATTAAGAACTGATCTTCACAGTATCAATTAAGCCATGGCAGTAAATAAGATGGCTCAAGCAAGATGGTATAAAGAAGAAAAGATGTAAAAGATGGACAGAGATAAAGAAATCTAGCAAAGAATGGGAAGATGCTCCCAGAGGACAGGCAGAAAACTGGAGAATGTGGTGTCTCAGAAGCAATGAGAAGTGTTTCAAAAAGTAATGAGTGACTCAACAATGAGAAAACGAACAACCTAAATTAAAAAAATGGGCAAAAGACCTGAGGACACCTCACCAAAGATATACAGATGGCAAGCAAATTAGCATATGCTCATCATCATACATCATTAGAGAATTGCAAATTAAAACAATGAGATACCACTACACACCTATTAGAGTGGTCAAAATCCAAAACACTGACAACATCAAGTGCTGGTGAGGATGGCAACGGTAACTCTCACTTATTGATGGTGGGAATGCAAAATGGTACAGCCACTTTGGAAGACAGTTTGGCAGTTTCTCACAAAATTAAACATTCTCTTTCCATACAGTCCAGCAATCATGTTCCTTGATCCATACCCAAATGAGATGAAAATTTATGTCTACATAAAAATCTGTACAAGGATGTTATAGTAGCTTTATTCATAACTGTCAAAACTTGGAAGCAACCAAGATGTCCGTCAGTAGGCGAAAGGATAAATAAACTGTATTTCATCCAAACAATGAAATATTATTCAGTGCTAAAAAGAAATGGGCTATCAAGCCATGAAAGGAGGAGGAACCTTATTGCATATTACTAAGTGAAAAAAGCCAATGTGAAAAGGCTACATACTGAATGTATGTTTCCAACCATATGACATTCTGGTTACGGAGACAGTAAAAGGATCAGTGGTTACCAGGGGAGGGGAGGGGGGACAAACAGGCAGAGCATAGAGGGCTTTTGGGGCAATGAAACTATCTTGTATGATACTATAATGATGGATACGTGTCATTATACCCACAGAATTTGCCAAAACCCATAGAATGTACAACACTGAGAGAGAACCCTAGTGTAAACTATGGACTTTGGGTAATAATGATGTGTCACCAGAGGTCACTGATGATAACAAATGGACCACTCTGGTGGGGGATGTTGATAGTAGAGGAACCTGTGTGTTAGGGGGTGGGGTGAAGGGGTATGGGAAGAGGCATAAGGCACATGGAAGCTCTACCTTACCCCACCACTCAATTTTGCTGTGAACCTAAAACTGCTCTAAAATATAAATTCAATTAAAAGAAAAAAGAAGGAGTGGTGAAGTGCTAACTAGTGGTGGGCAGTCATTAAGATCAAGTCTGAGGACACGCAGGTGGTGAATGACGAGATCACTGGCGGCCCTGGCCAGAGCAATACTAGACCACTTTTACTGCCTTTTATAGCAAAATTGGGAAGAGTTATGTCTACTTCCTTTCTCCATTTTCCTTCTATTCCTTTTCTGTCGTAGCCATATGATTTAGGCTTTTGTTTCTGCCCCTCCACCAAAAGTACACTTCAAAATCATTAATGATCTCCACATTTCTAAATCCAACATTCAGTTCTCAGCCCCCTCACTTGACTTAGCAGCAGCACTCCCCACAGTTCCTCACTCCCCCCTGGAACATTTTCTTCACTTGTCTTCTGGGACAGCAGACTCTGGCTTACCTCACCATTCCTGTGATCCCTTGTCAACTTCCTGATCTCTAAATATTGGTACGTTCCACAGCTTCATCCTTGAACCTCTTCTCTGCAATCAATGCCTAAATAGTGATCTCATCTCACAGCTTTAAATATTATCTGTACACTGATGCTTCCCAACTGTACACCGTTCGCCCAGAACTCTCTCCTAAATCGAACTACTGATACAACATCTCAACTTAGATGTCTAGTGGGCACCTCAAACCTGACATGTCTAAAACATCTCTCCAAAATGTAAATATTCCTTCCCGGTCATTCCCATCTCAGAAGTAAATCCATCCTTGCGGTTGCTCATGCCAGGACTCTGGAATTAACCTTTAATTATTCTCTTTCTTTCACCTCAAATCCAACACTACATGTCGTTGGAGCCAGACTGCCTGGGTTCAATTTCTGGTTTAGCCACTTAGTATTAATAGCTGTGTTATCTTGGAGAACGTGCTTAATTAACCTCTTCTGGATTCAGTTTTATCACCAGTAAAATGGGGGTGATAATCTTATGTATCTCATCAGGTTATTATAATAATTAAATGAGTTCATGTTTGTAAAATGCTTTGAACAGTGCCTGCCACATAGTGTGCAGCATCTCTTAAACCTGACCACTTCTTACCATCTCTACCTCTACACCCCAGTCTGGGAACTAGCTACCAATATCTCTCATCCAGACTATTGCAAAAGATTCCTACTAACCAGTCTCCCTCCTTCAGCCCTTGCACCTTTCAAGCTACTGACAACATAGCAGCCAAAGTGATCTTTTTTAAACAAAAGTCACTGCAAAATTATTTCAACTTTTTGTATGTTTGAAAGTTTTCATAATAAAATTTGGAAAAAACAAAAGTCAGATCATGCCATTCCTCTGTCACAACCCTCCAATCCTTCACGCTTCACACGGAGTAAAAATTAAAGTCTTTACATTGACTGACTGGGTCCTAAAATTAAGCACCCTCTCACCTCTCTGACCTCATCTCTTTTATCCCATCACTCCTTCTTTTCAAGCACACAGGCCTCCTTCCTGTTCCTTAAACACTCAAGCATGTGCCCTTCCTGGGGCCTTTGCACTTCTGTTCCCTCTGCCAGGAATGCTCTTCCACCATCTGCACAACTCACACCCTCACCTTCTCCAAGCTTTGCTACAAGGTCAGTTTCTCAGTAGATGTTACTACCATCTTAAACTCCCCCTTTTATTTTTCTCACAGCATTTAGCACTATCTGATGTACAATCAAGTCATCAATTTGAAGGAGACTTAAAGTTAAATCTAGTCCAAGTTTCACCACTTTATTCTAAAATGCAACACCTATGTGCTTCGTCTTTGTCCCTAACCCAGTAGATCTATTTTCTCCCTTCACCATTTCGGTAGGAGCATTGACTATAGTCGACAGCCACAGATGAACGCGCACAGCCGAGCGTCGACTTTAGCCGACAGCCGTGATATGAAGGCGCACAGCCGAGCGTCGACTTTAGTCGACAGCCGTGATATGAAGGCGCACAGCCGAGCATCGACTTTAGTCGACAGCCAAAAGCTTTTACTTTTACAGCTTTTATCTCTGCAGTTGCAGTGTGTGCGTTCAGCTAATAAGTTACTATGAACCTGTGACCTTTTAACAAGTCCTTAGTAGGAGTTGTTATAGTTATTTTCCTAAAGCTGCCTGTAAAGTAAAACAAGCTTTCAGTGCTTTAAAGCTTTCCTTGTCATACAAGAGCAAAACGGATTCGTCATCAATTCACAGCACAAATTATCGTGCGGACTGTGGGCAAGGTTTCGCGGCCGGTGAGCGCGGTACCGAAGCGGTTAAGAGACTAGAATGAGAAAATTGCATATAAGAATGTCAGTTTTTGGTAATACTATGAAGGAAGAATATGTGAGGGGGTGATGCTTGTTTATTATCTGTGTACTCCACCAGGATCGTTGCCCCAAAGAGGGCATGAACTTTGTTCTGTGACTTGGATGGTATGGCTATGTATAGGACAAAGCTTGGCACAAATTAGGTGCTTAATAAACGTTTGTTGAATGAATGAATAAATCTACAAGTCTTGAATATTTTGAGGGAAAATCTTAATAGTAATCTCCATTCTTTTCTAATCAAGTACTTTGTTAGTGTTTTTATATAACACCCTTTAATTTTTCCAAATTACTGTTTTTGACAAGTTTTGTAATATAAATATATATTTATTTTTGCATCTTAAATGTTATTTTTCTCATTTCATTATATTTTCTCTATTTATAATTTTTTAGAGATAGGGTCACTCTCTGTTGTCTAGGCTGGAGTATAGTGGCCCAATCATAGCTCACTGTAACCTCGACTTCCTGGGCTCAATCCTTCCATCTTGGCCTCCTTTCCAAGTAGCTAGGGCTACAGACATATGTGGCTAAGTTTTAAAAATTTTTTGTAGAGAGAGGGTCTTGCTTTGTTGTCTGGCCTCAAGCAATCTTACTGCCTTGGCCTCCCAAAGTACTGGGATTACAAGTGTGAGCCACCGTGCTCAGCCTCATTTATTTTTTATTTGTATTATTTATATATTCGTGGAGAACAGTGCAGTTTTGCTGCCTTGATATATGGCATTGTGGTGAAGTCAGGGCCTTCAATGCATACATACTGAAGCCATGCACAGTGTTTTGAAATACTAGATTTAAAATTATGTAGAACATTTAAATATTTACTGATTGAATTTTTAAGTGTTTTTTTGTTACAAATACAATATAAAATAATGTCTCTGGCTAGCATCTTTTAGTTTTTGCTAATTTGAGGAAGGAAAAATAACATTATAATAAAAATAAGGACTTAGTTCGCATTGGATTGTCCATTTCCAGAAATGGAGCAGAGACAACAAACTTCTAGCATTGCTGGACATATCCTTTTCCAGATAGAACCATAATCTTTCATTTTATGAGTGCTAGTGTCAGCACTTTTTCCCCTTCTCTTGTGTGCTCCATTTTTGTCATCTCAAAGACCTGTAGAACCTTGCTTGATTAGAGACCCAATTCTCTACTTTCTTAAGTATGTTGTGATTTGACAACATGTATCAGTTTCTTCTTTCACAAGTGGCAGAAAATGGAGGCATTCTAATAATTGCTTCAATGAGTGTTTAATATTTGCCATGCAATTTTTGCATACATTAATGCATTTAACCAGCAATTGGAGATATATGGGGTTTTGCAAACATTTTTGTGATAGCACCTGTGCCATCCATGAAGAATTCCAGATGGTATATGTTTGCAAAAAATCCAAAGATACTTTTGTGCAATGTCTGAAAAGTACACTTAAATGAGAGGGGGAAAAACCTAGTATCCTTCCCAATGATCCTAAGCTGTAGGTAGTGAGACTACCTCTCTGATTTCTTTGACTATTTTTTGGTAAAATATCTACCAATTTTTCACATATTCACCAGTCTCATGTCAAAAATCAAGAGAACCTGTAATTCTAGCACTCTGGGAGGCCGAGGTGGGCGGATCGTTTGAGCTCAGGAGTTCGAAACCAGCCTGAGCAAGAGCGAGACCCCATCTCTACTAAAAAATAGAAAGAAATTAATTGGCCAACTAAAATATAGAAAAAAAATTAGCC
>CAUYPO010073652.1:0-18832 GCA_963574435.1 Cheirogaleus major | reverse complement strand
ACTTTCTAAGGCTCAATTTGTGTATTCCTATTATTGAATTTCAACCTAATTTGCTTACTAATTTTTGTTCTTTTTGTTGTTTGTTTATTTTGTTTCTTAAAGAATTCTGGCATATTTCTAAGACTGTCTTTAAGATATCTTTAAAGGGCCTCTTCTTTTCCGCTCTCGGCTTATAGCTGTTCTCCATTTCTACTTTGATATTAAACCTTTAGACTCACCACAACAAAAGTTGATTATTTTTAAGTCATTTATCTTTTGTACACTCCCAGGCGATGAACCAGAGCCATAAGAAAAATCATGATGGTTTTCCTTTTTAGGGTGCCAGACTGTTGCTCAAGATTTTATACTCCTTCTCAAAGGACTAACAGGCTAAACATTTTACTTAAAATCTATAGGTGGCATTGACACCAAGTTTATATCTTGTAACCTAAAGGGACTTTGAATGTCATTAATGCCTTATTGGCTACAGCTACATCTGGTGCTCCATGCTCTATCTCCCTTGTAAAGCCCCCCCAAACCAGACTGCTCTTGTTGAAACTCTTGTCAATTGCCTTGGTAATTTAAGATTCATTTAGTAATATGCTACTGAACAGAAATATTTAATGGGAGCTTTCAGCTCTCTACAAAAGATATTTTGGTTTGCCTTTTGGAAATTCTAGGTGCAAGCTAAATGTTGTATCACTTTCAAAATACGTTCTTACTTAGCAAAGGCCCTGCCAAGTTTCTTATTATTTTGTCATGAGACATCAGTGGAACATCTACTTTGTGCAAAGCACAAGAGGTGGCTGGCTATGTTTTCCAAACTACATACCAGAATACTTGTTCTGACAAGAATGCACATATTACTTAATATTAATGATGCAGTAGAATAATGAAATCAATCAAATATTGCTAATGATAATTTAATCTGCACAATTGTTCTGCGTGAAAGACCAGCAATATATTTCAAATGCCTTAAAGAGTGACTCTATTTTTTGACCCAGTAAATTTATTTATGGCTATCCATTAAGGATATAATCAGAAGTACAGACAAAAATTGTGTTTGCTTTTGTGAATTTCAGGATTTTAATACTATTGAACATAGCATAATCTTAAGTGTCATATTTTAAGAATGGTTAGAGACCCCAAAATGATTAAAGAAAATAATACATAATCATTAAACTATTTAATGATAGAGTATATGTAATATAATATTAATCAATGAAATCAGAAGTTTAAAAATACATATATAAAAATACAAAAATTAAAAAAGGAAAATATATGCTCAGGGTTCAGTCAAGGAAACTGAAGGCACGTTATGTATTTCAAGTGAGAAGGATTTCATGTTAGGGTTTAGCTTCTCCACCAAGAGCCATTGCAATTCTCAATAATCTCTGAGAAACTCTAACCAATTATCTCAGTCAACAGCAACCAAGAGAGTAGTTCTTCAGTGCCCACTAGGAAAGCCATTTTGAATCTCATGTGTGCTCCTAAGTCTTTTTGCCACTGTCTCCAAAGAATAATGACCTCGTTTTCTACTTCTGTTAAAAGCTACTGCCAGTGCTTCTCATTTACAAAACTCTAACCTTGATTTAGATCAAGGAAGGAATTTTGGGAAATGTAGTTCTAGGCTTCTCTGAGGAGACTTCAGAAAGGGACAGAGGAACTGCTAAATTCACAACTAACACTCCTGCACAGAAATATAGCATGAGAGTTTATTTCTAGATAATGGAATTATAGTGGAGGAGGCTGTTATATTTCTCTTAATATTTCTTTTTGCACAAGTAGAGTATGTTAATTTTTAATCAGGAAAAACAAAAGGTGTTAGGTTGTAAACATAGTATGGGCAATGGAATTGAATATTTGGAATTAGGGCTTTTAAGGAAAATCCTGAATTTTTTTCTTGTTAGAGTAGAGCATGTCAGCATCTGAGAAGTTTTCTGGGTATTTCCTGAGAAATCTCATCTATCCCTGTCTCAACACCCAAGCCATATTGTTTTGGGCAGACATTAATGTACTGCTTATACTTAAATGTTTGTAGACAATATTTGTTATGGACCTGTAGAAGTAAAGTCCATCCTACAAAATAGAGTTCTGGAAATAACCTCAGGAATTAGTTCCGTTCCCACCTCACATTTCCATTTTGACAATTCATAGCCAACACTGTAGCCATCAGAAACTGGGGAGAAGTTGGATGGTTTTCGGGACAGAACACAAGACTTTTTTTCTGTGTCAGGAAAAAGGAATTTGGGATTATGATCCCAGGAGAAATTTTGCTAAACGCTTTAACACACAGCCAAGGTTGCCTGGGAGCTTGACTGCTCTGAATTCTTAACTCTGCTTCTGCTGCTAGACTGACTTTGGGCAGCAGTGACTGCAGCAGGGACAACTCTAACTGTTTCTGTGGGAAGAAATAAAGGAAAATTTATGGGATTTGGATGTAGTTGTGGAAAATAAAATCCACTAGATATGCCCATGAAATTGTTTGTGAATAATTATGCGGCTTTACACATTGTGAAGTGCTAAGATATTAGGTAAGTGCTGGTCCTCTGGACTTCAAAAGCTAATGATGAGAATCAAGCTAAGGGCACTTAGAGGAGTCATTTAGTTATTTGCAGCCTCAGATTACTCATTTGTAAGGTAAAGGTGTTTGATTACATATTTCCAAAATTCTCTTCTAGCTCTGGCAGTCTGTGTCTCTGTGAATCTATCACAGCCAGGGCATGGATAAAATGCCAAACTTGAAAATGTTGTCTTCAGTTCCCCCACAATGCATTTTCCTCTCCTCCTCTTTCTGCTCTATTGCCTTTCGGCGATATCTCAAAGCACTTTCTCTACTTGGGATGTTTCCAACCATCTTCTCTTAGTCAGAGTTCATCAGCTCAGTGTCTCTTCCATATCTAATATGATACATAATATGTGCTGCTGTGATGGTGTGAGCTAATGAGGTAAAAGCTTGCCAGATGGCATATTTGCATTTTAACAGGGGCCTTCTGGAAACAATGCCTTAGTACAAAGGACTGCTATAACTGGGGAGAATGTTATCAAACAAGGTAGTCCTTTTGTAGAGAAAGACCACGTATCATAAAAGATAAGTCAGTCAGAGCTTACCAAGCTGAAACTGTATTCCTATTTTGGGCACACAATACAATGACAGAGGTAAGAATTTTTTAAGTCATTAAGGCATTTGCATTGGACCTGAAATGAAAATATTTTCTTTCTTTTGGTGGCAAATTTTCATGCTTTTAATGAAGCTAGTGGACACGGAGAACTAAGGGAATGTCACAGTCTAATTAAATGGTAACCAGGATGCTAAGCCACTGCCCAAACAAAGGACAGCCAGTGGACATTTCAGCTTGTACAAAAAGATGTCCAGCACACATTATGTTTCATATTGATTCACAGACTGAGGTTTGTATATCATCTGACATGTCACATAAAGCTTCATGTGAAATTAACACAAATACAAAATAAATTGGTTTGGAATTCTGGGAACATACAATCAATTAAGTATTAAAGTTAATTTTCCATGTACATAAACACAATTTATTTATTGGAAGATATCCTAACATATTACAAAATGATTTAGCTTTCTTTTGAGTTCTTTTAGGCATAAATTCTTAAGATATGATCCTTAGGTATCCTGTATTCAGTCAAAGTAAAGAAAGATATGCAGAATAAATGTGATGCAGAACATGAACATTGCAAATAGCATCCTACTTCTTCAGTCACTGTTTTAATTTGTCCTGTGTGGGTCTTTACTCTTTCCTGGAAAGAATTTTTCTTCTCCAAGTCAGGGCACTGTGTACCTCCTGATACAAAGGAACACCATCTTTATATACCATTATGATATAGCAAAGTCACTTCTGTTTTATAGAGAAAATCTCAATTAGATACAAGGACTGAGAAAGTCTTGACAAAGCATGCATGACTCACTCAAGTCATTACAGCCCGAGCAGAAATAGCATTAACTTATGGATAGTAATACTTTAGCTCTGAGCTCTAATAAAGATCGTACAGGAGAATAGGTCATGTTGATCTTCCTGACTTAAAATATATATCTTAAACTTTACAAATCTCTTAGTTTCTTGTCACAATTTTTATGTCAAGTATTGACTGTGTTTCTAAAAACATTGTTTGAATAGTTTTACTATCATTTAAAAAAATAGGTATGAGGTTTCTATCAAACTCATAGACGAATCTTTTCAGATAATATTTGTAAGCCTTACTTAACCTGCAAATTATGTTCAGTCATGCATTAATTTATTGAATAAAATCATATTGTCTATTTAATTTTATAAATGCCCAAATGTCCAAATCAGTGCCAGATCAGTGAGTCTTAACTTTCTAGCAATTTGTTCCAAAATTTCCTCTCACATTTCTTTAAGAAATCATTGATGTTATTTTTAATTAAGAAAACTATAAATATAAAAAGATAAAAATTATAATATATTTTAATTTTCAGGTAATAATCTTAGGTCATTAAATAAGAAATGTTGATTTTGAATCAAAAATTTGGTTTATTATATCTCAAACAAGAAGCAGTATAATTAAACAAAGTGTGTGTCAAAACTATCAACACAGTTCTGCCATCTTAACTGTAACTTGCTTATGCCAGCTGCAAAGAAGCCTGGAGAGCAAGTGGTGATGAAATTATGAAAGGTGTTTTCCATAGCTTGTTGGGAATTGAACATCTTTCTTGGCAAGAAGTGGTCCAAAGCCTGGAAGAAGTGATAAGGCATTTGGTGCAAGGTCTGGTGACTAGGGTAGATGACGGAGAGTTTCCTAATCCAGCTTCTGTAATTTGAGCAGCGTTGTTTTTTGTGACATGTGGTCTTGCAAGAGGGTTGGCCTATCTCTATTGACCAATCTCAGCTGCTTAATCATAAGCATCCTTATCATGTGGTCCATCTGGTTGCAGTAGACAGCTGCCATAATCAATTGACCAGGTTTCATGAAGCTGTAGTGGATAACACCGGCCCTGGACCACCAAACAGACACTATTAGCTTTTTTTTTTTAATGAATATTTGGTTTCATACTGTATTTTGTCGCTTCATCTTTATCCAACTATTGTGCCAAATGCTTGCAATTGTCAAAAAGAATCCATTTTTCATCAAATGTAACAATATGGTATAAAAATGGTTCGCCTTTATGTTGTGACAGCAAAGAAAGACAAACTTCAAGATGATCTCTCTTGTGATGCTAGTTTAATTCACCAATTATCCAGCTTCTTTAACCTGCCCATTTGTTTCACATGTTTCAGTATGTTGGAATAGTAACGTCAAACTTTGCTGCTAATTCACGCATATGTTGAGATGGATTCGCTTCCACAATAGCTTTCAGCTCATTATTATCCACCTTCATCTCAGGTCTCCTACATGGCTCATTTTCAAGATCAAACTCACCAGAATGGAATTTCTCAAACGAATGATGTATTGTGTGTTCACTAGCCACATCCTTCCTAAACACTTTATTGACATTTCAAGCTGTCTGCACTGCATTGGTTCCAAGACAGAACTCATATTAAAAAATGACACAAATTTTTGACTTATCCATGGCTTCACAAAAATTGCTCTAAAAAATTATTGAAAGATAATCACAAGCCAAAACATGCATTTGAAAGAATGAGGATGCACCTTCACAAGAAAAATAAAACAAGAAGTGTCAAAGTGAAATGTCAGAGATATCAACTGTCAAACAAAGTACTTAAGGAAATTAGACATCCCTTACTTAATAACCTAATAATAATATATGCAAAATGTGTGTCTTAAACATTTAAAAAGTTAATTGACTCAATAGCGTTTCTACTCCTGCATTGCTCAATATTATTAAAGACATGAGAAACTACTTTGGGAATTGCCATACATATTTTACTACTTCTTTAGGCAGCTACTAGTCTTTGTTTTGAGGCATAATAGTGAAGATTTTCCTTTGTCAAAGACAAATAGTATATTGTCCAATATGACTGATTATATTTTTTCCTCTCTTGGACAAAGGATCAATTTATAATTCTTAAATTTCCCTGAAAAGAGATGGGGACTTGGTTTGAGAGGTCTTTTAATAGGAAAGAATAAAGACCCAATTGCTCATCCCAAAGATTCTCAATTATTAATATTCATAAGATTGAATCAAGTGACCCAAACACAGAGATAAGCAAAAATGAAATATGAAAAATCAGCATGGAGGTAAAAGTGAAATAACCATTAGTTGATCCTGCATCAGGTCTGGTTGTGCAAAGAGGACCTTTTTGTGTCCATGTAATTGCAGACTCTGAATCATGCTGAATCCCAGCCTACCTGAGAACATACTATCTCTGTTAAAGTGTCTGTGTGGCTAAATCTAATGTGCTGCTATGTAGAGAATCCAGGACAATTTTGTAGTATAAGGCAGTTAACAAAAGAAATAATGGGTTTAGAACAAATACTCCTTCCCAGAACCTGAAGCATCTATAGTAGCCTGAGAAGGAAATCATCAATACCTAAAATGGGCAGGATGAAAACACACGTGTCCTCCCTATCAGCAATCCTGGAAAGTGATTCTGTGGCAATGTGGTGAGATGAGCTCTTGGAAATTTTGTTTTGGCTGCCTCTCAAGGAGGCAGTGTTACAACTGTGTTACAACTCTTACAGCAAAGCTGTTGCAACCAGCACTACCCTTTGGACAAAATAACAGTGCTGCATTCTAGCAATAGTGAGGTGAAAGTGGTGGCAAACATGGCAAAGGCTTGGGTGAGCTGAAGGTCTCTTTGAACAGTTTGGGTTTCAGTACCAAATGGTACTTGCCCTTTGAATGTAGGCTTGGCATTTTAGAAGACTGAAATACTAAGCTGTTGGGACTGGTGAGTGGAACATGCTTTATTTTGGGATGTCTTTGAGGACAGTAATTTGCACACCCATACTCTAAAATAGAGTGCTCCTATTTCTCATGTATTTAGTTACATTGCTAGTTATGAAAATAGAGCTAATAAAACAAATTAAATAGTGAACCTTCATTAATTCAAACTTTATTCATGTTCCAGGATAGACTGATGTACCAATCACTGTCTCTAAGCAAGTTAAAATGAAATGGATCCAGCTAATACTGTCATATCAAATACAATGAACAATGTTTCCTTTTCTAAAAGAAATGTTTTTTCAAGACAATAAATTTAGTTAAAATATATTTTGAAGTGCTTTGTTGAAACAAACATCTCTTCTAAAATATTAAAGTTTTTTTGTATTCTAGTGTTTTTACCACATAGTTTTATGTATTTATTGACATCACTTATGAAAAAATGCATTTACCATATTTTCTAGCAGAAAGATCAGCTTTCTGTTTTGCAAAGTCATAAACTAAAGTATAATTTTTACTCGTTTAAAAAACGTTAGTAACTATCTCACCCCAAAACTTCCACTCCACATTTGTTTGTCAAAGAGTCATTTGCTTTATATCTACTTATTTGATAAAACTTCCAAGGAGACAATAGTTCAGAGTATACTTATAATGTTATTTATTGTGCTTCACTACATACTAGAAAATCTATATTTTAAATTCATCAAATACCAAGTGTATAATGGTACAACATGAATTGTATGATCATGACACTTTCTTTTCATAGACATAAAATATCACAATTGCTTTGTGTAGCCAGTAAAAGGCATCCTTGGTTATCTAGACTTCCTAAAGACATCTGTAACATGATTGAACATATTTATTCCTTCATATTAATACATCTTTTCAAAGCACAGTCACTGGTCTATGATCATTTTCTTCTTACTTCATATATATTAGTAACAACAGAATCATCAACATCAGTTGACTCATCAAGCTCTATGTACATTTTATGAGGCGAGGACACGCTTTGATAACATAGCACAGTATACCTGGTTTCACCTTGCATAAGGAATAGAGAAACAAAAGAACAAAGAATCCCACTAATAAGAACAAGAAATTCCACTAAAGCATCAGTTATGCAACTGATGTGCCATGAAAATTTCCAATTGCATAAAGTCTTACTGATTTTGTGGAATGAGATTCTGCTGCCTGAGAAAAATACATTCATTTTGGTCAGCTCTTTGTTAAGAATTGTTTACACAACACAAATGCAAATATCCTTAAGATTCTACTACTACCGAAATACTTCTCTTTAGACTCCACTGGCTAGGCCATGCTTAGTTGCACCAGTGCCACTACTTTCTGCAATTCTCCGGCATGTTTGATGGTTGGAGATGTATAATGATTCTTGTCATTGGACTCTATCAATTTTAGATATAGAAGTCTACAAGTAAGGAACACAGCTATAATTTAATTTTAATTCTTTAATGTGGGCCACAAAAATATTCTGATGTTTTTGAGAAAGATTGCCCAGTTTTGGCATAGAAGTATTCATACAATAAAAGCAATATTCTCATAGAAGTTAAATCATTAATTATATACAATTCACAGATATCCCAAAAACATGGTGGTACCAATGTATACTCTGACAGAACAACTCAACACCAACAATTCCTTACTGTGCACAAATTGATAAAATGTGTGCTTAACTCATTAACTCACATTTTTAGTCATCAGGTCATACATGAGATAAATGAGGCAGAGAAAGACTAAGTTGTTTAAGAGTATAATTGGGATTCAGATACAGAAAGTTTAACTTTAGAACCACTACATCACACTGCCTCTCAACACACTTACAACTGATGTACTGCCAAGCTGAGAATTGGAAATTTATTTCCTTTGAGACATGTTATCATAGTTTAATTTTTGTATTTAAAGATTTGCCTTTTGTACAAATCTAAAATAGCACACAACAAGGAGAAAATTTTAATAATAGTAACTACTTTTCATACATCAAGACCCATTCAAGGATAAGCAGGTAAAGTCACTTCCTTCAATGAATTACTATAATATTTTGACAGAGAAAAAGATGTAAGATGAAACAATGAAAATACAGTAAGAATCAGAAGGCAGGATGGTCCTAAAGACTTTCTCTATAATAAATCTAGACTGAAATATATCCCTACCATCTTTTAAACACTCCTTTCCTATAGCTATTACTTTATTTTCCAGATTGGGGCTTGTCGTTTATGAGCAGGGAGCCCTCTACATTGGACATAGTTGTCTAGTATTCATTTGGGAAAGGTTCCAATTTCTCCTGCCTACATTATATTACCAGAGCTGTCCCAGGATTTGTTAGAGAAATTTCTTAATCCTTAATGCTTTGGAGTGCCTAAGATTACCATGAAGAGCAGAAGCAACTACTAAGACTTTTAGTCATTTTGAAGGTGTGTAGTCATATCAGCAATACATGGGGATTTAATTGTAATTTGTCATTCTTCAATTCATTACAATAAATATTCTTAAAATTCTTTATACAATATTATACAATGATCAGCCTCTATTAATAGTTTTATCTTTATTTTTTTTATAATTCAGTTGTTTTCTATATATTTCCTTAAATTCTTATGTCTCTAAGAGATAATTAAATTTTATAAAATTTTATCCATACAATAAAATTATAGTGTAACACAATTTTTAAAAAAATGATCTTGAATTGAAATAGCACATGTTCATTCTCCCATCTCACATAAAAATGGAATCTTTATTGAATGTTTTCTGATTTTGTTTGCTAACTTCTCATTGCCTCCTTCTCCCTCACCCTCACCAAATAAACAATTATGATTTGATCAACAACCAAGAAGTGATGATTTAATATATATTTTCTGGATTTAGTATGCATTTTATGGCCACATATCTACCTTCCAAATTAAATAAACAAAGACATATTTTCTCTTTCTCATCAACTTTGCATGTGTTGAATTTATTGAGCCATATATTGTGTCATAAACACTACAGAATAATTAAATGCTTTGGGTTTTATAGTCCTTGACTTATACAAGTAAAATATGCTCAAAAAGGAAAAAGAAAAGAAATTATAAAAATGAAGCTTCTTCCTAGCAGTTGTTCAGGAACAAATTATAAAGATAACCACAAATAGTCCATAGATAGTCCACATATCATTACCATCCCTGCAAAGTTCAACTGAGCATAGGACCTTAGTTGCACCCTAGTGAAAACTCTATAATCAAATGTGGTACCAAGAAGGAACTTAGAAACTAAAAATATTTTAGTTCTAGATAAAAATAGCATGCCCCATTAATTTTTCATTAATTATTTCCATGCTTTATCCAAAAAGGCGTAGCAATCATTACTCCAATAGAATAGTTGTGAACTCGTTGTGAAAGAGCATTTGAGGTACAAGGGTAAAAATAGGTTTCAAAAAATGAGTTTTTTCTTGCCTTCTTTTTTCTTCCTTCAACTTTCTTTGAGCAGGTTAAACTGTAACTAGAAATCAACATGCATTCAAAGACAACAGAAATTGGTATCAACCAATCTATATTCAACATTAAAATCTTAACACTTGAAGGCATTATTCTTCAGAATACTCTAGGTTCTAGAAACAAAATTGAAACAAATGTACCTTTTAATCTTAAATATACTTTATAATCTTAAAGCCATCTATAATCTCTAGCAAAAATTGCATAAATACATTTTCTTTTACATGCATATATTTTTGTGCAATGTTTCTATCTCACCATCAAATATTGCCAGAGCTATACTTTGCTTAGCTTCCAGTTCTTTGAGGGGGTCCAATACTGTTTTGATTAACTCTTTGTTTATGGAGAGATCATTGATTAGACGGGAATTACATTTGTTCCTTAACTAACATATGCTGCCTCTATCTACCTTTGATTTAATCTGTAACTCCTAGATCAAGTTATTTCTGTTGTTAAGTCTTCATCAGAACTTCTTTCATTTTGTCATAAAGTAATGAAGGTATTAGCCTGCCTTTGTGAAGAGGCAAGTCCTTGATGTACAGCAGGTTGGTGTACACATGCTGAACTGTTGGATGTATATTGTATGAGCTCTTGAAGCCTCTCTGAATCCATCCCATTTGACAATTTCATTGTAGTTAACTCTGCAATGCTTGACACATCATGAGAGGTGAAATCAGTTATGTGAGAACCAGTAATGGGATGAACAACAATAATGGAAAAGAAATCGAGGCATGTGTATAGCATATACTCCTTTAAGACACATTTTAGAAGAAAACATTCCTTGGTCTTACTTTTACCCATTAAATTACCTCCTTATTTATTTGAAAGATTTTGTGCATCATCTTAAGTCATTTTATGTTTTGCCCCTTGGTATGTGTATTCATTTTTATTGCTGCTTAAAACATTATTACAAACTGTGGCTTAAATCAATTCCCACTTATTATCTTCTAGTTTTCAGGGGTCAGGGATGTGAATATTGTTTAGCTGGGCCGTGTTCAGGGTCTCTGAGAATGAAATAATGATGATAATGATAATAATAGTGGCTGCAGGCTCATCTGAGGCTCAAGGTCCACTTCCAAGCTCACAGGGTTGTTGGAAAAATAAACATCCTTGCAGCTGTATAATTCATGGCAGCTTCCTACAAGGCCAGCAGGAGAGGGAGTTTCTGACCTCCAGATCCTCTTTAAAAGGCTTGCCTGATTAGGTCAACGCGCCAGAGATAATCTCCCTTTTGATTAACATAAAGCCAACTGACTTAAACCCTTAATTAAATCTGCAAGATCCCTTCACCTTTTCCATATAACATGACCAATCATGTAGTGACATACATCATAGTCACAGGTCCTGCCACATTCAGAGGGAGAGGAATACACAGGGTAGTGGGTCTTTCAGGGGTTATCACAGAATTCTGCCCACACTGTGCTATTTTCATACCTAAGAAGTTTTTTTCCAAGAAAAAATAGTTTTTTCCCTCTATTTCCAATATATGAACTGGTTATCCCCCCAAATCAACTACCATTTACCTTTGTTGGAGAATTTCGTTGAATTCTTTTCTTTGGTTTCTTAACAGGTATTATATAGTTCAGCATTTTAAAATAATAAAAATAGCCCTTCTATATGTCAGCTGTGTTCTAAGAACTTTATATGCATTAACTAAGTTCATAGTTACAACAACCATATGACATAGGTATTATTATTCGCCCCTACTGGACAGGAAGAAACTAAGATACAGAGAATCTAGATAATTAGCCTTAAAAAAAGTACTTTATAATTATAATACCAGAAGTGACAAAAGAAAAGTTTGAGAAATTTAACTCTATGAAAATCCAAGTATTTTGCACTGAAAGCTGCCTTATGAATAAAGTCAAAAGATACACCTCAAGTTTATAAAAAAAATACATGCATATCTCCAAGTCATAAAAAAATGCTAATATTATTAACATGAGTCCTTCAAATAATAAAAACACAAAAACTTGAATAGAAAAATGGGAAAAAATATATGAACAAATAATTGTTAGAAAATTAATATAAATGACTATGAAAATGTGTCCACCCTTACTCATAGGAAAGGAAATGGAAAATAAAGTTAAATTATATATTTTATTTTATGTATCTTACATATCAGGTAATTATAAAAAAGGTAACAATATTTGTTATTATTGTGAGTGTGGAGAAAGAGATACCTTGATATATTGCTAGTAGAATTTTAAATAAGTCTTAAGGAGGACAATTCAGCTATATTTGTAAAATTTTAAAATAAAAATGACCTGTGAACCAATATTAAGGCTTATATTATAGTGATTAAGAATGTCTGGTATTGGCAGAAGGAAAGACCACAGATAAATGGAATAGAGAGTCCAGAAAAAGACTCAAGCAAATATCCAGAACTATTTTTTAACAAAGAGGTAAAGCAATCCAGTGGAAGACAGTTGGACTTTTCCATAAATGGTGCTGGAGCAAGTAGACATCCAGAGGCAAAATAATGAAACTTAATTTAAACAGCTAATAGTGGCAGGGATGTAGTGTCTGTAAAATAATATGGCCACTCTAGAAAAGTTATAACAGTTTCTTATAAAACCATACATGCAATTAGTACACAACCAACTAATTGCACTCATGGGCATTTATACCAGAAAAATGGATATGTATGTTCACACAAAATCCTGTAAATGAATGTGCTTAAAGGCTTTATTGTAATAACCAAAAATGGAAAATAACCCACATGGCTGTCTATGGTTGGATGGTTAAACAAATAATGATACATCCATACCATGTAATACTACTCAGTAATAAAAAAGAACCAACTATTGATATACACAACAACTCAGATGAATTGCAAGGGAATTTTGCTGATGAAAAATATCAATTCCAAGAGGTAACATACTCTATGATTCCATTTGTATAGCATTCTTGAAGTGACAAAATTATAGAGATGAGAACAGTTATTAGTTGTCATATGTTAGGATGGAGTAAGAGAGGGAAATGAGTGTGGATATGAAAGAACAGTACAAGAGATCCTTGTGGTAAAGAAACTGTTTAGCATCTTGGCTGTTGTAGTGGATTCATGAACCTATACTTATAACAAAATTGCATAGAAAATATATACCCCCCCACACACATGCATACACTCACTCATATATGCCTACTTAGACATAAATTAGTACTAGTAAAACTAGAGAAATATGAATATGGAGGTAGATTGTATCAATGTCAATATCCCACTTGCTTTATTTTACTATAGTTTGTATTAGTGAAAACTGGGTGAATCTCTGCATCATTTCTTACAACCGCCTGAGAATCTACAATTATCTCCAAATAAAACATTTGATTTTAAAAAAATAACCTGTGACTGGGTGATTCCACTTATAGGAACCCTATAGATATATCCACATAGGTACAAACAACATGAATAGTATTCCATCAGCCTAGCTGCATGGTAGACTGAAGGGTTTCCCCTACTCTGCTCTCTTCTTCTTCATTTTTTGGAGCAGTTTTGCCTCATTCATCTTTTCACATCTAAGCATCTTTTTCTTGAAGGAGCCTAGCTAACACAAAGTTGTTTGGTACCATGGCCATGGTTATAAGAATATTAAAGTTGCATATTTCAATTTAAAGAAAGTGTATAGTTATGATAGTAATTTGGCTCCTAAAATATTTTTTAACAGACATGTACAAATACTTGCAGATTACCCATCTTTTTGAGTAAATGCTTATTCTATACCTTCTATAAACTTGTTGGGATTGTCAGTAAAGTTTCCCTGTCATCTCTGGAACTGATTGATTTGAGGAGGGTACCTCAAAGAGGTTGACTTCAAGTTGCTACCACGTGAATCTCTAAAGCCTTCCTGGCTCCTGGGCTTCTAGAGGCTCAACTTTCATTACTCTAGTCTATGAGCTGCACTCAAATCATTCCAAGAACTTATTTTTTTTTAAAGTATTGATTTGGAGATTAAAGATTCATGATCATCAAAATAATACTTTTCTAAGAAGAGTAAGATATTTGCTATCATTTGACTGTATCCCCTCCAAAATTCAGGGATGCTAATGTGATAGTGTTAAGGAGTATAGCCTTTAAGAGGTGATTAGGCCATGAGATTTCCTTTCTCATGAGTTAGATTAAGGTCCTTATAAAAGAGCCTTCTCATGGCATTTGGCTAGCTTGCCCTCTTCTTTCTTTGGAAGAAGAGAACAGCCCTGAACAGACAACCGAATCTTTGCGCACCATGATCTTGGATTTCCCAGCCTCCAGAACTCTGAGAAAATAAAATTCTCTTCTTTATAAATTACCTAGTTTGGGATATTCTGTTATAGCAGCACAAATAGACTAAAATATTATTGATAACTATTTTAACCTAACTGTCTCAGACCACTAGGAATGTTCTCATAACAAAGACCATGGAGTATAATCTGTGGGGTACCCTGCTCTCAAACTAAATATAATACCCTTCTGCCTGTTTATTCTCTAAAGGAAGATTATTTTTCTAAATTTTACCTTACTTCTTTTGTTTTAGGAAGCCAAAACCACATGAAATGAGTTTGATTAAAATAAAATGTTCCATATGTCAAGATTCTTACCTGTTTCACACCTGTCTATATCATATCCTTAATCAGTGGGGCACATATCAATGTGATTCTTCCCATATTGATAAACAATTGGCCTCATCAATATTTCTCATATATTTTTACACTAAAAAATGTTTCCTGTTAGAGATTTATTTCTTTATTTTAACTAATTTTTTAAATTAATAAATGCCTACTATATGCAATGTTAGGACAATTTGCCTAATTGTAATGCTAATACTATATGACTTTTTACTTGGAAGTGAGATGACGTTGTTAGTGCTATTTTAAATATTCAAAAACTGTGGCTGATATTAAAGAACTTAACAAAGGTCAGTAGAAGGTAAGTAAAAAAAATGAATCAAATTAATATTTGATTCCAAATCTCATTCTATTTCCACTCCAGTAGGCTAATTTTTATAAAATGCAGACATTCATGTGAAGGTTAACATTTTAATGCATGGAATCAACCTTTACTAAACACCAACACTATGTTCAGTTCTATACTAAGCATAGTATAGGGACTCCATAAATCATTTATCCTTTGATAACACAGTCTCTGAAACTTTCTAAGCACTTCATAAAAATGAACTATGTAGAATTATAATTTAGTTATATTAAGTAGATTGGCAGTCATAAATATTTAAAAAGTAAACCAATGTTATCATATACTTTATCCCCAGTAATAGCTTAGAGAATTGGAGTGGAACTGGGGAGTGGAACTGGAATACTATTGTTACAAGGCAGGTCTGTGATGGCCAACACTTAGAAGGCTCTAGGAACTCAAGTGGGTAAGGACCAGGGGAGGACTTGCCAACCGAGTGCTTGAAGGGTGTGGAGAGAAAAAATAACAAAAGAGATGGATCACATGGTATTATAATTTCTGAGAATTCTGAAACCAAAAATCCCTTAACCTAACACCATATAAGATATCTAAGCACTCTTAATTGGCTTCGTAGCTGTAAAAATAGGGGTTTGGTTGCTAGGACAACCTCTGATATCCTATATCTAGTTTTAAAAACTCAAAATTTGCATAAATAGATAACAAGCAGGGACCTATGAGGCAGGGGCCAAGCTCCTTCACAGCTGTAGCCATAGCATTCACCATAATGTTTAGTGCACAGTCATCATTCAACAAGTGCTTAAAATAACAAATTTGAGTTAATGAATGGGTAGATAAATGTATGACTCATCATAATTTGATAGTATGGTAAAAAAGCATTCTTAAATCTTACTCTGAACCTCTTAATTTCATCAATACAAATAATGTATTCATGGACATATGTAGTTTGAATTTGATCTCTGTACGTATGTTTTTGATTGTGTACCTGTATCAGCAAAGTGATGTTGAGCATAAACCCTCGATATATGTATATTTATTTTAATTTATTTACATAGATCATGTCTATTTGTATATTGAGTATTAGTAATGCTTAACTTTCTTATTTTTAGTTATTAGAAGTTTAAGATTTTTTTACTGACGCTTTGTAGCACCTCTGAGTAGCACAAGCTCCTATTCTGGAGCCACTTATATGAATTCTGGACACCAACGCACCCAGAATATTTAATTCACATTTTAGGATTCAATGAGTGCAAAACATGACTATAACAGTCCAATTCCCTATTCCCAGGGCACTACTGCCAACATCAAAAGAATTACCCTTTTGTTCCAACTTTGCAATGTTATTCCAGTTAGTGATTGCTCCATTCCTAACAAACTGCATAGTGCAAGAGAAAATGTACCAGCCTGAGAACCAGGGGACTTGGACTTTACTTATGACTGATTAGTTGAGAAACCTTCAGCAAGGTCTTTATATCTCTGGGCTCTGCTTTATAATTTTATAAGTGACAAGGAACAATTCTCAATTCCTGTGTACCTTAAAGAAATAAAAAGCACAGCACATTGTGACATACCTGTTGGCCAAAGAACACAAAACTATTTCAAGAGAGGACTTGGTACTGGAATGTATGATTCAGTCATTGCTAAGATAGCCAAATAAATGTAAGTAGTTTCATGGTGCAATCGCCTGGTTCACCTCTGTCTAAATGATGATTGATAAATGATTGGTAATGATTGATCACTACAGAATAGTTCTCTAGAAAGAAAATTGATGGTTTGCACATATCATAATTAACCATAAACATTATTAAACCCTCATTTATCAATTTTAAGCATTAAAGCTTTTCTCCCATAATTCAAACTTGGTAAGACTATAAGAAGTAAACAGCTTCTGTATTTTCAAGTATGTAGATTTATCCAAAATGAAGTTTCTGTGCCTTAATATCTATTATGCAAAAAGATACAAAAATATATATTATACAGTATATTCTAACAACTTGATTTAACTATCTTTGAAAAGACTTACTATTTTTCATGTCTTATTATGACTTAAAGTAATAACTAATTAAAATACACTAATATGTATATCATCATATATAATAATACATATTATAACAACTGGTTATATGTCACTCTAAATTTTTCCAAGTGATTTTCCATATTGCATTAGTCAGAGTTCTACAGAGAAACAGAACCAATAAGATAGAGCAATAGAGACATAAACTGATACAGATATGAGGGCTATCCAGAAATTATACAGCCATGTAATATGAAAATTGCTTTCCAGACAGCCCTCATATACATATATTAAAGGGGATATTAGCAGAATTGGTTCACACAATTATGGAGGCTGAGAAACTCCATGATAAGCCACCTGCAAGCTAGAGAACCACGAAGCTGGTAGCATGGCTCAAAGTTCAAAGGCCTCAGAATCAGGGATGCTGATGGTGTAACTTTTAGTTTGAAGCCCAAAAGTTTGAGAACTCAGGGGTCTGTTAGTGCAAGTTCCAGAGTCCAAACACCAGAGAACATAGAGTTCTGATGTTCAAGGGCAGGAGAAAAAGGATGTCATAGCTCCAGAAGAGACAACATATTTGCCTTTCCTTTGCCTGTTTGTTCTATGTGGGCCCTCAGTGGATTGGATGGTGCACACTCGCATGGAGGGCAGATCATTAGTCAGCCCACTTATTCAAGTAACAATTTCTTCCAACACAACCACAAAGACATACCTAGAAATAATGCTTTAGCTGCTATCTGGGTTTCCCTTAATCCAGTCATGTTGACACGAAAGATTAACCACCACACATATATTAGCTCAATTTTAATAACTTATGTAGAATAAAACAGCCACCTTATAGTAGGGTAGCAACCAGAAAACAGGTTTTTAGATTTACGCTCTGTAAGAACTCAACTATTTCCTAAATTGAGCTGATTTTAATCTTGAAAGTGTATTCCATATTCTCTAATAACTGTTGGGGGCTGATAATATTTATCTCATAATTTAATATGTTTGAAATAAATTATGGCTAAAGAGTAACTGAAAAGAAAATTGTGGATTTTTTTTTGATAGAGGTCTATATTTCTTATTTTTTATTTCAGAATATTACGGGGGTACAAGCATTTTGATTACATGATTTGCTTTTGTGCAGTTTAAGTCCAAATTATTAGTGTGCCCATCACTAAGATAGCATGCATTGTACTCATTAGGTATAAATTTACCTGTCCCTTCTCCCTCCTACCTACTTGATTTCCATTAAGCTTTACTACCATATGTGCACATGGGTGGATTCAGTTAGTTCCAATTTAATAGTGAGTACATACAGTGTTTGTTTTTCCATTCTCTTGATACTTCACTTAGAAGAATGGTCTGTAGTTCCATCCACGTTGTTACAAAAGGTTCACCATTTTTTTATGGCTGCGTAGTACCTCATAGTATACACATGCTACATTTTATTAATCCACTCATGTATTGATGGGCATTTAGGTTGATTACACATTTTTACAATTGTGAATTGTGCTGCAATAAACATTTGAGTGCATGTGTCTTTTTGATAAAATATTTTTTTTTCTTTTGGGTAAATACCCAATAGTGGGATCGCTAGATCAAACAATAGGCCTACTTTTAATTCTTTGAGGTAT
>CAUYPO010073651.1:0-34433 GCA_963574435.1 Cheirogaleus major | reverse complement strand
GGCCGGGCATGGTGGCGCATGCCTGTAGTCCCAGCTACTCAGGAGGCTGAGGCAGAAGGATCACTTGAGCCCAGGAGTTTGAGGTTGCTGTGAGCTAGGCTGACGCCATGGCACTCTAGCCCAGGGAACAGAGTGAGACTCCGTCTCAAAAAAAAAAAAAAAAAAAAAGTCTTGCTTGAGCAACTGAGTAAACTGCCTGACACTACCAACCCATCCATCGTCTGGTTCATCCACCCATCCGTCCACCCACCCACCCATCCGTCCAACCAGTCAGCAGCCTCTGTCAGTCCACGCATCGCTAAGTACATTGGTGGAATTCCTACTTTATGCTGGGCCAAGACTGGCAAGGCCAGTCTGGGATTCTAAGGCACGTCACTTTGGTTCCCTGGGCCCTAGTCTCTTCACTTATAAAATGGCAATTAATTAGCAATGTTGTTTCATCAGTTGTAGAGTTCAATGCGACAGATGACCTATCTCAGTGCTGGGAACGGAGTACCTCAGCGTGGTGTTCTCGCCACGCTCTCATGTCCTCTCCACTGGGTCTCCAGGATCGCTGAAGTGCCCCGGCCAGAGACTGCCCCAGTCCCTGTCAACTGGCCTCATCTCGGGTTGGCAGCTCTTGCTGGCTCACCAGCTGTCCTTCGATTGCTCAGGGTCCCCTGAGCTGCAGCCCCACCAACATCTGACACATTTCAGGTGACACGGCCTTGTTCCATCAAGGAAAATGGACATATCTGCATAGTTCCCCCTCTACTCTGACACAGGCTCACTAATCAATACTGAATTCATAGCCTGGGCCCAGCAGTGGTCGGCTCACTCTCTGCCAAAGTGGCTGTGAGCAGAGAACATGCCTAGCCGAGTTTGGATCCCAGCTCCACCACAACTGGCTGTGTCAGTTTAGGCCCAGACCCCACCGTGGGGACAGGAAGGAGAGGCAGAGGTGCTGCTGGCATTGGTTTTGGGGACAGTGACCATAAGTCCTGGTTTGCAGGGCCAAGTCCTAGCCTATGGCTGTTGGCCCAGCGTCCCATTTCACTCTGAAAGGAGTCCTGGTTCAGACAATAAACCACATACAGCTGACTCTTGAGCAAGCCAGGTTTGAACTGCACAGACCCACTTGTGCAAGGATGTTCTTCTGCCTCCACCACCCCTGAGACAGCAAGACTGACCCCACCTCTTCCTCGTCTTCCTCAGCCCACTCACTGTGAAGACGAGGAGGGCGCGAGAACTTCATGGTGATCAACTTGTGTGTAACAGATAGTAAACATATTTTCTCTTCCTTATTTTCCTTTCTTTCTTTTTTTCTTTTAGATACAGGTTCTTGCTCTGTCACCCAGGCTGGAGTGCAGTGGTGTCATCATAGCTCAATGCAGCTTCTGACTTCTGGGCTCAAATGATCCTCCTGCCTTGGCCTCCCAAAGTGCTCTAGCTAACTTTGTTGTAAGAATACAATATATAACACATATCACACAAAAAATATGAGCTAATTGATTGCTTATGTTACCGGTGAGGCTTCCGGTCAACAGCGGCTATTAGGAAAGAAGTTTTGGGGGAGTCAAAAGTCATACTCAGATTTTCAACTGCACAGGGGCTTGGCGCCCCTACCCTCTGGGTTGTTCAAGAGTCAATTACTTTCAGCCTGTCTGAGGGTGATTTTGGGGAATGGAAGCAGAAAATCAGCCACCTTGGAGAGCTTACTAGGCAGGTCTCCCATTCACAGAATAGCAAAAAGGAAAATGGAAACAATTTTGCTTCTCAGAAACACAGCGGTGACGTTGCAGGGCATGGCTTTTCATACTTCTGTCCTCGTGTCTTTTTAACCGGTTAGGATCTTGTCCTCTATAAAAGACTGCCTCTTGCTCGTTCTTCCTCTCCGTTGTACCATAAGCCTTGCCTGTGTCTTTACACTTGGCACAGATGTTGTTTTTAACAGCTGCATCACATTCTGTCGTGAACCCTAACTTAGTGAGACTTCAGGTCCTAGAACCTCTCCAGCCTGGAGGGAGAGGTTTGGATGAGGCTGGGCTTCACCCCGGTGGGAGGGGGTTGCGGAGTCAGGGAAATGCAGTCACTACTGGGTTTATCTCTCCATTCTTGGCTCAGAGGCCCTGTTGAAACCACATCAGAGACGGGTTTGCAGGCTGTCTGCACTGGAGCACCCCCACCTACAAGCACTCTGCCCTCCCCTCACCCCCAGCAGGTCCTGAGACCCTGGTCCGTGTGACCTGTTCCTCTCCCCTTCTTGGGTCAGACCCTGGGCAGGAGCAGCTGTATCCAAGGTGCTCCTGATGAACTGGGGATGCTTCTCTTTTTTAATAAGGTTATGCTTTTTTGACATTTTTCTTTAAGAGACCAGATCTTGCTCCGTCACCCAGGCTGGAGTACAGTGACATGATCATAGCTCACTGCAGCCTCAAACTCCTGGGCTCAAGCGATCCTCCTGCCTCAGCCTCCTGAGTAGCTGTGACTACAGGCACGTGCCACCACACCCAGCTAATTTTTAAATTTTTTGTAGAGATGGGGTCTTGCTATGTTCACCAGACTGTCCTGGGCTCAAGCAATCCTCCCACCTTGGCCTCCCAAAGTGCTGGGATTACAGGTGTGAGCTAGGGTGCCCAGCTACTTTCTGATACTTTTGAAGTCTGCCTTCCCTGCTCTCATGGAGCTTCAGGTTTAGTGAAGGAAGCAGTTAGTTTTTGGGTTTTTTTGTTTTTTTTTTTTTGAGACAGTGTCTCACTTGGTTGCCCAGGCTAGAGTGCTGTGGCATCAGCCTAGCTCACAGCAACCTCAAACTCCTGGGCTCAAGTGATCCTCTTGCCTCAGCCTCCTAGGTAGCTGGGACTACAGGCATGTGCCACCATGCCCAGCTAATTTTTTCTATATATATTTTTTAGTTGGCCAATTAATTTCTTTCTACTTATCGTAGAGATGGGGTCTCGCTCTTGCTCAGGCTGGTTTCGAACTCCTGACCTTGAGTGATCCGCCCACCTCGGCCTCCCAGAGTGCTAGGATTACAGGTGTGAGCCACCGCGCCTGGCCAGCAGTTAGTTTTTGATCAAATGTATCATAAGAGATATAATTCCAAAATGCTGTAGATTTATGCACTCATCACTTCCAAAAATACATTTTGGATGGGGCTGCTACAGCCCTGGTGAAAGCAAGGAACACCTGGAGCTGACCAGAGCTGCTCTCGGGACCCTTGAGTGGCAGAGAAGGCAGCTCCATTCTAGCCCCAAAGCGTCTGTCTCAGCCTCTCTGCTCATTTCAACCCCTCCCTGCTCACTGCCTGCCTCCTCCCTGGTCGGTGACAGAGTTTGTGTCTCCTTGCATGGTGACTCCTGCCTTGTTTGTGCACCTGGGCTGTGGCCCTGGCCCTCTCCAGACCTCTGGGCCCGGAGCCCGGCTGGTTGCGGGTGTCTCACGCTGAGCAAAGGTACCCAGGAGGGGGAGCCGTTTTGGAGGGGCAATGCCAAGATCTGTCTGCACAGGCTGTGTCTGAGGGCCCTGGCAGGAGCAGCCGGCTCCGCGAGTCTGGAGCACACTGTGCTCCTCAGCCCGGACCTGGGCCTCCTCCAGCTTCCCGATCTCGGGGAGCAACACACGGTCCCCTGATCAGAGCCAGACACCGAGCAGGCATCTTTTCTGTTTCCCGCTCCTCCACCTCCTCGTCTCCTACCCATTCTCCAATTCTCCCAGTTTTGCTTCTCCAGAAGCTCCCTGGTCCTTTCTCTGTCTGACATCTCCACAGCCACCTCCCTGGACCGGGCGGCTGTCCTCTCCCTGGCTCACTGCCGCGGCCTCGTGAACGCTCTGTGCACCGCTGCCCTCGCTGCCCCCAGCCCGTGCTCCTGCAAAGCTCCAGCGATCTTTCCAAAATGCACAGCTAGTCATTGTCGCCCCCTCTCCCTTTCAAAACCTGCCCCCGCTAACCACTTAGCGTAAAGACCAGCATCCTGCCTCGGCCTGGAAGGACCATGGGGGCTGGGCTTCCTGCCTGCCTTGGTGGCCTCAGCCCGTGCCTGGGAAGTCGCACCCCGGGGAGAGTATGTACAAGGAGGAGAGAAGGGACCCAGGGCTGAGCCCAGAGGAGCACCCACATTTAAGGGAGGGCAGAGGAAGAGGGAACAGGGGCCAGCTCAGGGGACCAAGAGGAGCAGCCAGGGATTAGGAGGAAGAACAGAAAAGCAGAGGCCTCAGGAGCTGGGGTCCACCGGGTTTGGAGAGAGGCACCCTGGGCAGCTGGGTCAAATGCTGCTGAGATAGCAAATAATCTGGGAACACAGTGGATTTAGCACCCAGGGGCCACCAGCGACCTGGGAGGGCCATGTTGGGGAAAGAGTCGGCTTGCCATGGGCTGGGAAGGAGCAGGAGGTGAGGAAGTGGAGACAGCAGGGCCAGGGTGACACGAGAGGCTGACATATATTGAATTTCAACACACCAATGAACACGATTGCCCCAGGAGGGGCACCACTGCTGATCCAGGAGGAAAGGACCCCAAGAACAGGTGTGCACGGCCGGGACCTGAGCAAGCTGTGGGCGTGGGCACGAGCAGCTGTCTCTGCAATTCCCGTCCAGATCTCTCTGCTCCTTCAATGCACAGTCTGCTGCATTGGGTTTTCTGTGGGACCTAAAGTTTGAGGGCAATCAGAGAAAGAAAAACCAGCATTCAAGACTATTCTGTCCATGAACTGGATTGCTTAGGGGGGACTGGGCAGCGACCAGTGTAACCCCACAGCAGAGTTTCTCATCAGCACAGTTTGAGAACGCCTGCCCTTCTCCCAGGCATGTTATTTATTCAGTAAGCATTGACAGGCACGGTGGCTCACGCCTGTAATCCTACGGGGTGGGAGGATCGCTTGAGGCCTGGAGCTTGAGACCAGCCTGGGCAACACAGTGAGACCCCTGTCTCTACAAAAAATAAAAAGCTTAGTCAGGTGTGGTATTGTGCATCTGTAGTCCCAGCTACTGGGGAGGCTGACGGAGGAGGATCGCTTGAGCCCAGGAGTTCAAGGCTGCAGTGAGGTATGATGATGCCACTGAACTCCAGCCAGGGTGACAGAGTGAGACCATCTGAAAAAATAAATTATAAGCCAGCACAGTGCTGTACCTTGGGAATAGGGCAGCGAACATTTCATCCGGCATTCAGACCAGCATAACTGCACATGTCCACAGTCATGAGCACTGCACACACCACAGACACGCCTCTACCCCTGTGGTCAAGGAAGCAGTTCTCACTGGTGGGATTGGTGACATAGTAACGGGGGCTACCTGCCACCTCCCTTTAGGGAACAGAGCAATCCTTCTCATGACCCTCTTGACTTTGTCCTCTGCTAGAGAGCCTGGACTTTGATCTGAGCTGCCCAGACCTAGCACGGAGCAGGCAGGGCCTTGAGACATTGTCTCATCCAAGTTCCATTTTCCAGATGGGAAGTCCAAGGCTGAAATATATCCTGTGGGCCCAGGACAGGGCTGGCTGACCTGAGAATGCCTCATCCCTGTTTGGGGGATAAGTGCCCTGTATAATCATTAATCCTGGTGGCCCAGACACTGGGCATTCATTTACTGGCAAGGCCAAAGTCTGTGGCCAAAAGAGCTGAGGCTGCTTTGGGCTTTTCTCAGAAATCACCTCTTTCCTCTGCAGCTCCCTTCCTCATGTGGCCCCTTCCATCACACTGGCCTCAAGGCTGTGGACAGCATGTTGTCCCAGGCTCTGGTATCAGCTTCCAGACCTGAAGCTCCGAGGTCTGGCTTAGGCGTCGGGTCCTGGGCTGCAGCTCCCGGGGCTTATCTTCAGGTTCAGAGACCCACACTCTGCCTCTGCAGCAGCTCTAGGCCCTGCGCTCTAAACTCTCAGGTCTAAGCTCTGGGTTCTAGTCTCCTGGCTCTTGTTTTAGGCTTTGGATGTCAAGCTTGGGGCTCTGGTTCTAGGTTCTGGGCCCCAGTCTCCAATTCCAGATTCCAAACTGCAGGTTCTGAGCCTCAGGCTCTTGGCTCCAGGTTCTGGCTCTTGGGCTCTGGGCTCCAGTTCCACACTCCAAGATCCAGGTCATGGTCTGGGTTCCAGGTTCCTTCAGCCCCTTGGCAATGGGATAGGAACATGGTGGCCTCCCTGGTTAGCGAGGTCTTCCCCACCCACCTATCTGAGCTGGCCAGAACATCCTTCTGACAGCCAGCACCCTAGGCTGGCCTGAAGGTCGGTGCTGCTTCCACGGCAGTACTCCCTTGGCTTTCCGTCCCTGATGGAACCCCAAGCCAGATCTTTGGAGAACGGTGCTAAGATGGTCACAGAGCACCCCTCACCCTGAAGTTTTCACAAGACACATAGACACAGTCATGTTCCCAGCTCTTCCTGGCCCCACCAGAACAATCGAGGATGTGAACAGCGCCCCCTGGAGTTGTGCAGCCCACGGCTCTGTGCCCAGCCTGAGCCGCGTCAGGCTCGATGTAACCAACTATGTGTGTTCCTCCATACCTGGGCCTTTGTTTCCCTGTGGAAGCTGAAGTCCAGCTTCTATACTCCCTCAGACGGCCTGGGTCACCTGACTACCAGGCCAGCCTCCCCACAGAGTGCACCTTGTGCTCATCTTGGGGATAGGGGTGGCTTCCCCAGGGTGCACCAGCCCACTGCCCCAGTGCTGCGTCAGGACTTCTAGCAGAGGCTCTAGGTGAGCAGCCAGCACCACCACCTGCCCCCACCTCGGCCCAGAACGGAGGTCACTGTGTGCCCTGTGCTCGCCCAACTTGTACCACACCCCTCTCCCACCCCAAGACAGTTGGCAAAGGTGGGGAGGACAAGTGACAGGTGGCAAGATTGTCTTTCTGAAGTGTGGACCCATGGGTGTCCTTGAAGACGTTGCACTTGCTCTCTTAGCCTATGTCCTCTGTGAAGTGGGGTGTGCTGGGGGGGACAGGGCCAGCCCCTGTCACAGCGTCCCATCCTGTGGGGTGAGAGGGAGCAGCTCTACCGCCTTCCCGGGCCCCCAGGAGTCAGCCCCATGGGCTGACTGGCTGGTGCCCCTCGCCCCTGCCTCAGGTCTCAGGGGGAGGCTGTGGCCCCGGGCCCCTGTCCCTGCAGATGGGGCTTGGCCAGGCTGGATGGTGAGGGCCCAGGGCCTTGCAGGATTCTGGGGACACTGAAACTGGGAGGAGGGAGGACTGCTTCAGGGGACGTGCTGGGGAGGGAGTCACAGAGGGTGTTATGGCAGAGGGGCACACCCGGCCAACAAAAGTGGGCTGAAGCGGGTGGTGGGCTCAAGCCCCCGAAGGAAGGACTGGGCTCTACTGAGGGACGGTGGGCCAGCAGGGGTGAAGAAGGGTTCTTGGGGAGTTCTTTGTATTATTATAATTATTTTATTTTATTATTTTTTATTTCAAAATATTTCAAAGAGGGTACAAATGTTTTTGTTACATGGATACCTTATATAATGCTTAAGTTGGAGCTTTAGTATTCCCATCACTAGAATAGTGTTCGTCGTGCCCTATTGGTGATTTTTTTTGCCTCACCCCCTCCTACCCTTCCCCTTCTTGGTTTCCAAAGTCCTTTACTTCTCTTTGTGCCCGTCGTTTAGCTCCCAATTATTAGTGAGTACGTGTATTTGTATTATTACAATTATTTTAAATCACATCCTTTTTTAAAAAAAAATTAAAGCTAAGGTAAAAGTCTCCTTTGACCACTACCCCCAATCCTGGTCCCCTCCCTGTCTCCCTATCGGTTTGGCCTGTATCCTTCTAGATATTCTCTCTCCTTTCTGTACACTTACAAGTGCCTGTGTGTTTGTGGTTTATATAAAGGTATCATGCCATATGTATCGCCCTGCTTTATTTCACAGAATGATAACACATCTTGGAGAATTTTCCACATTAGGACATGCTGTGCTCAGTTCTTTATCTGCGGTGTGCTATGACAGAGTGTGGAACACGCCACAGCGTGTGTTATGATCCCCATCTCCAGCCACATTTGGTTGTGTGGATTTTGGGGTCCTGGGTAACCCTGCAGGGATGGGCCTCCTCGTGCCTGGAAGTGAGTGATTCTCTAGGGGCATTGCTGGTGGCACATGCTGTTTTTAATTTTTTAGCAGAAACTCCTAAATTGCTCCTGCAAGTAGCCATATCAAAGTGCTCTCCTGGAGAGGCCCCACTCCCCATCAGGGGCTTCTACAGCACGCAGGCCCTCCCCAGGTATGTCCCCACAGCAGCTGGCCAGGGTGGTGGGAAGGTTCCAGCAAAAACCCCTTGCAGGGTCCCGGGCCACATCTCCTCCTGCAGCTTGATTTGATCTCTACCAGGTCGTGTTGTTGTGAAGACAAAAATGAAATAAAGGATGGAGCATGTCTAACCTGGGGACCTCAGTCAACGTGAAGGGGCTGACCTCCACGGGTGCTCTTCCACCTGGCCCATGGCCCCTCTCTCATGGGGCCATCCTGCTGGTCCCTAAGAGTAACTGGCATTGTTGCTGGTCTGCAGAGGTGCAGGGTTGGGTGAAGGGTGGGCTTGGCCTGCAGGATCTGCCAACTTTGGGGGGATAGCCAATCTCTCGCCCGGTGCCCCTACTGCTCAATCCTGGGGAGCAGGGAAGGGTGTCTCCCCACCACAAGGGAGAAGTCCCAGGTGCCAAGAAGTTTGAAGGAAGTTCTGTGGCTGGTCAGGGAAGGGACATGGGTCTGTGTCCCGACCCCACCCTGTGACGTTGGTGCTATGCAGTCCCCGGCCAGGACGCCCAATGCCCCGCTGTCCCTGCATCCTTTGCTGAAACTGAGATGGCAGCATCATTTGTCAGCTCACTAGGCTAAGGAGCTAGAGCAGTGAGTAAGAGAGACAAGGTTTCTACTATCAGGGCACGAGTATAAAGTAAGGTAATTGCAGAGTGTGGTGAGTGCCGGGAAGAAAACTGGCTAGAATGGCAGAGAACAAAGTCGGGGAGCCCTTCCATGGTCATGTAGGGCGACCAGAGAAGGATCCTCTGAGGTGTTTAAGTCCAGCTCTTCAAAGAAGCAGCATTTTGTGGTTGCAGGTCTTGGAAACCCAACTCACAGCGCACCTAGGAAGAGTTTATCGGCTGCATAAGGAGAAGGTCTAGCAGCGGTGGATTTCAGGTATGGCTGGATTTTGTCAGGAATCTCCTTCTATCTCTGTCTTTTTAAAAAAAAAATTTTAGAAATTATCTATTATCTGTTTTATTTATTTTGTTTTGTTTTATTAATTATATATTGTCCTTGATTACATTTATGTTTCACAGAACATCTGTCTTGATCCCATGTGTTGGCTGCATTCACGTGCAGCCAAGTGAAAGGACTCTCCCTGCGAGTCCTTTCCTCAAACCCACAGGAGATGGCAGAAAATGACCAGGATTGGGATTCTGATTGGAACTGGGGTCAGACAACCATTCCTGAACCAAACTCTGATTGGCCAGGGGAAAGTAATACTCTGATTAGCCAGGGGAATGGAGTGCTCTGATTGGCCAGGGGAATGGAGTGCTCTGATTGGCCAAGGGAATGGAGTGCTCTGATTGGCCAGGTCTGCGAGGGGTCTGGTTAAGCCAGACAGGGCAGAGCAGGCTGAGGGCTGAAGCCCCCATGTGATGCCATGGTGGGCTCGGAAACCCCATTGATTTCTCTCACAGATTTCAAGGATGAGGAGGAGCCAGTGAAATGAGAAGAGGGCGGGTAGGGGCAGTTCCTGGCAGAGGGGACAGCAAGCGAAAGACTGGAATGGGGAAGAGAACTTGACCTGTTTGAGGCAGTCAGGAGCACCCCTCACCCCCTCAGGTGGCTTCTTTTGACCCTTTGCTTCCTCTGTCAGAGCACTTACCCTCTGGGCTGGGCCTGAGTCTGGCTTCTCTCCCCATAGGTCCTCCCTGCCTCCCCCTGTGTGGGGTCTGGGCTTCCCTGGCTGCCTGGGGACAGGGAGACCACCCAGCCAAAGCAGGCAAGGGTGAGAACCTGCCCCCACCACAACCATTGTGTCCCCTCCACAGACCTCTGATGTGCGGAAAGGAGCCCCGCTTTGTGTGCAGAGACACGGTCCCCGATACAAGCAGAGAACAGCAACCAGACGGATGTGCTCCCACCCACAGCGACAGGGGGGCAGCCCAGCTGCAGCAGAGGCACAGCCGCCCAGGGTCCTTCACACACCCATCCCTCTCCCCCCTCCCCCTCCCTCTGTCTCTCCTGCACCGCCCCCCCCCAATATTCTGTGCAGTCAGGAAGAGAGGTTCTGAAAACAGGAAGTCAGGAGGCACATCCTGAGGTCCCTAGGAGCTTCCTGGCACTGACCCTGGTGTCGGATGTGGTGGTTGGGGCCGGGGGATGGGGGACAACAGGGCAAAGCGGCACACAAGGAGCACAGCTCAGGATAGAATGATAACAATCGTTATAATAACAGTATCATACATCCAGGACAAACCCAGCTGCCCCGGGCCAACTGCAAAATCCATATGTACGGTAGAGTCTACGCGGGTGGAGGATGGGGCTGCCTGCCTGCACCCCTGGGCCTTGCTCAAACCAGCTCCCTGAGGAGGGGCCGGCCCCTCCTCCGCCTCCTGCTGAAGCTTGGCACAGGCTGGGGAGGCTGGCACTGCCAACGCCACCCCTGTGTCGGGCAAGCCTGCACCAAGGGGTAGGCCCACACCCCCCTGGGGGCCTGGTAGCAAGGGACGGGTGGGTGAGCCTGCGAGGGAACAGATGGTGGCAGCTGTGGGGTTTGGCTCCTGAGTCCCCTTTTCACCTCTCCTGGCTCTTCCCGCGGGCCTGCCCATGGCAGGAAGGGGCCAAGGACACTCATGGCACAGACAAGGCATGCAGAGCGGACCCACAGCATGCTTGGCCCGCCAGGTGCCATGCAGCCAGCCTGGACTGTAGTGCAGCTGTCAGAGGGCCGGGTGGGCAGTGGAATTCGAGGCTCCCCCAGTGGGCTGGGCCGCTGATTCAGTCTGTGATGGGGCCTCCTGAGAGCTAGGCCCTTGGGCAGGCAGCTGCAGAAATTCTGGAAGCACCAGGTCCTCTTTTCGCAGAAGGCCCCTTTGGTCGTGGGCGCCGCTGCTCTGCACCCGGTTCAGCAGCTCCACCAGGCCTGGGGGCAGCCACAGATTCAGAGGGCCCATCCTAGCAGACCTGCCCATGCTGGCTCCCCGCAGTCCTGCTGTCTTCTTCTTCTTTTTTTTTTTTTTTTTTGAGACAAGACTCTCACTCTGTTGCCCAGGCTAGAGTGCCGTGGGGTCAGCCTAGCTCACAGCAACCTCCAACTTCTGGGCTCAAGCGATCCTCCTGCCTTCCGAGTAGCTGGGACTACAGGCATGTGCCACCATGCCCGGGCAATTTTTTCTATATATTTTTTAGTTGTCCAGCTAATTTCTTTCTATTTTTAGTAGAGATGGGGTGTCACTCTTGCTCAAGCCAGTCTCGAACTCCTGAGCTCAAACGATCCTCCCTCCTCGGCCTCCCAGAGTGCTAGGATTACAGGCGTGAGCCACCACAACCGGCCCACAGTTCTGCTGTCTTATCATGACCACAGCCTCAGCTGACCCCAGCACCAATGGCCCCTGGCCCAGTCTCTCTGGTCCCCCAACCCCCCAGTGGGACCCAGGGCTCTGCCTCAGCTCAAGCTTCTCTGATGCCACCCTCAAAGGTCCTCAAGCCCACTGTATTAGTCCCTCTGATCGCCATTGCCCAATATACCTTCTATGTCACAGGTCTGCCGCTTCCCCGTGGCACTACTGGACACCTTCGCCAGCGAACTGGGGGGCACTGGAGGGGGATGGGTGGCCTTGTCTTGGGTCCTAGGCAGACAGCCCTGCGAGAAGGTGGGGTCAGAGCCATACCAGGAGGGGAGAAGCAGGCGGTGGAAGAGGACGCCCCGGCTCTCACTCACCTGGCTGCGGCAGGGGGGTATGTTACCGGCTTCGGAAATCTTCGCACCTGTAGCAGAGAGCCCGCGTGAGTGTTTGCCTCCCGCCTGGATTCCCTTCCTCCAGGGCCAGAGCCGTCCCAGTCCCCGGAGATCGGGCCAACGCTCCCTACCTGGAAGAGTGTTCAAAACTAGTCTCTGGGCCGCCACGGAGCTCACTAGCTTCTCCAGATCCAGTGGCTGCTTCTCGCCTGGCTGCGGGGAGAGGTCAGTAGCCCGCGGGACAGGCAGCCGGCTCCCTGCCGCCCGGTCCCGGCCCGGCCCGGCCCCGCGGCCCGGCAGCTCACCCGGTGCAGCTCCACCTGTTGCAGCGTCAGGCCGTGCTTCTCCAGGGTGGGCTGCAGCGCCTCCTGCAGCCGCTTGGTGGGCTTGGCCGAGAGGCGCACCACGCGCTCCGGCGCCAGCTCCAGCCTGCACAGGACCCCGGGATGCGGAGGGGCGGAGGGGCGCCCCCCCTTCCCCAACCCATCGAGGCACAAGCTCGAGAAAGGGCGGGGCCTTTCTTAGCCCGGGGCGGGGCTATCGAGAGGGGCGTGGCCTGGGAGCCAGGGAGCCAGAACAGGGCCAGCCTTGGGGGCGGGACACTTACTCAAAGGTGATCCTGTTCTCCAGCCGCACTTCCTGATCAGCCAGCACCGTGCAGTCCTGATCCAGGACCAGGGCCTTCTGCGGATGCCAGGCAGGGTCTGAGTCCTCCCGCCCCCCATCCTGAGCCATCCCCGGGGGTCTGAGAGAACACCTTCACTTCCCCTGTGGCCGCCACTGGGCCTCCCTAGAGGGAGGGAAGGTGGCCAGGAGAGCTATGGGGGAGCAGACGAGGCGGCGAGCGGGAGATAAGGCTCGAGGCTGGAGTCGGAGTCTGGTAAGGCCAAGGCCAGGGAGAAAAGCGGCAAGAATGCTGGACATTCTTGGAAAAGGATTGGCGTTATGGGAAACAGCTGTGGCATGAAATGGTAGTGGTGGCCTATGCTTCCCAGGACAGGACAGGACCTACCCGCTGGACGGCTGCCCCTTGTCCCTCAGGCATGAGAAACCCCATCAGACCAGCTGGATGCATTTCCTCCCTCACCACCCACCTTTCGTCAGCCACCCAAGCCTTGTCCCATCTTTGACATTTGTCCAGGTCTCTCCATTCCCTCCTTCTAAGGACACTTCTTGTCTACCCACAGCAAAAATGTCCCCCCATGAGGCCAGAGGATGTGAAGCATCTGGCACAGTGCCTGGCACACAGCAGGCACATAAACAGTAACTGTCGTGATTACCAGGCCCCCATGGGCCCTATTGCCTGCTCCAGCCCAGGAGTGGGGGCGGGGCAGCCTCTCCCAGGCGGGAGGCCCGTGCTGTGCTACAGGGACAGGTGGAGAGTGGGCGGTGGAGTTATACTTAGCAGGCACGAAAGCCCATCTGGGCTGCTGGCAGCTGCTCTGGCAGCCTGAGACAGTGGGCAGAGCACCCCCCACTACTGCCCTTGCACCCCCAAGCTCCAGGCCCCTGGCCCCTGAACGTGCCCTGCAAGTACCCCCTCCAGGCCTTCACTTAAGATCTCCCCTCTGCCTGGAACATCCTCCCCCATAGCTCTACCAGGCAAACTCCTTCCCATCTACATCAACTGCTGCTTCTTCCACGAAGTCTTCCAGACACCAGCCAGAAGTGCATACCTTCCCCCAGGAGACAAGCTGTGGAAGTTTCACTCTTCCTCCTGATCATATCCTGCCTGGCTTACCTCCAGGCTGTGGGCCTGGAGGACAGCCCCAGGTCGGGGTCCCTCTGCCCACCCACCTGGCAGGGCGTTAAGACTTGTCTGCTAGGTGAATGAAATCCTGACAGTCCCCTGGAATGCAGCATTCTTCCCTTAGATCTCCCTTACTGGGTGGTTAAGTTTAAAGCCAGTTTTCCCCTAGACTCTTCTTTAAAGTTTAATGCTAGTGTGCACCTAAAGGAAAGCAGTTCATAGGTTAGATGCAGTTGGCTGCCCCTAGTGGCTGAGGAGGCAGGGGCTCCCCCAGATGGGGCTGTGGGTATGGCAGTCTGAACTAGGAGCCACCGGGAAACAGCCCAGATCCAGCAGTGGTTCTCCCCTGCTTCACCCCTGAGCCCATCACAGTGGGATATAGATGAAGCTGGAAATGGATGAGTATGGGGTGGGGGATGGGTGGGGGTCTGAGTTTGAGTGAGGAGTTGGTGTTGGTGTTGGGTTGGAGTTGGGTGTGGGGATGGGGATGCCATGGTGAGGACTGGAGTTAGGAAGGTGGAGTTTGAATTAGAGTTAGTCTGAGAGGTTAGAAATGGAGCTGGGTTTGGAATCATCACTGAGCAGAGACAGGAGTAGAGTTGGGGTCAGGATCAGGAAGAAGGCTGTAGTTGGGGCCAGGCCAGGTTCGCACCTGCTCATTGCCCACCAGGTAGACCTTGATGTCAGGTATCGAGAGTCCTCGTTTCTCACAGATCCCTGCCAGCATGTCGCGGATGGTGAGGCCGGGTCGGGCCAGGGCCAAGGAGGCTGTGCCATCGGGTAAGTACACACAGCAGTACTTCCCTGGCCGGCTTTCACTGTCACCTTCTGTGCTCCCGAGGCTTTTCCGGTGGCTCTGATTTGGGACAGGAGTGGCGGAGGTTATGTGTACCCATGCAAGGGTGTGCACACAGATACACAGAGGCAGGCAAGCTCACTGGGGCTCAGACATGCACCTGCATGCCCAAGGGCATCCCTATAGGCAGGCAAAGGTACATCCTCCTGCAGGAACACACGCATGTACTCCCAGGCATATGGGCACCTAGAGACGGGTCCGCCCACACACCCACACCCATGCTGTGTGCATCTGGGCACCCGCACATGCCCACACACCTGCTGATTGAGGATGTGCACCCATCACATACATGGGGACCAATGCAGTGAGGACGGGGAGAAAGTGAGGAGGCTGAAGGGTTGGCTGTGCAGAGCCAGCTGGGAGACGGCTGTGGGGCCCAAGACTGGGAATGATGGCAACTACGTAGAGGGGCCTGAGGAGTGGCCCTAGCCCAAAAGGCACCTGGTCTCCTTGGGGAGTCAGCTCACCTCGGATTTGCTGCTGACGAAGGCAAGGAAGCCGAGGTCCAGACTGGCAGAGGAGTTGAGGGAGCCCTGCGACTCTCTGCGCAAGGCCGAGTTTGCAGCCCCGCCGGCCAGCTCTAGGGAGGAGGAAGCAATGAACCTGAACAGCCCCTCCGCCCCTCACCCATCCCTCTGCTGAAGGCTCTCCCTCCCTGGTGGACCTTGTTTAGAGCCATGGGACAGGGGCCCAGTGTGGTTTCTAAACTTCTGGGGCCTAGCCACGCAGGGCAATGTGGTCACAGGAACTTGCCTTTTGATTTTCACAGACTTACATACTCGACTGGCTGTGGGCCACGTAGGAGTAAGGGGGAGCTCGCAAAATCTGCCCAAACTCGTGAACCCCATCTCCGTGGCCCGCTCTTGCCCTCACCTCTACGAAAGGACTTGCGGAGCGGGCGGCCCCCGGGACCCTCGGCAGGCGGCAGCTGCCCCAAGTCCTCCACGCCCAGCGGCAGCGACTTCCCGGGCTTCAGCTTCGGCTTCTGCGGGTACAGGGAAAGCGCTGGCACCGGGCTGGTCCTTAGCCCGCATACAGACGGTGGGCACACGCCCGCAGGTCTGCACCGGGCCGTCCCCTCTTGCGTGCGGTCTGCGGGGCCCCTTGCCTCCGACAGTCCCCCCAGCCCCGTCCGCACCTTCCTCGTGGAGTCAGGGCTGCCGAGGCGCGAGGAGCCGGGCGCCCGCAGGGGCCGCCCTTCGGCCTCGGCCAGCAGGCACTCGCGGTAGAGCGGGGACTTGACGAAGCGCGCGTAGCTGTCGAACTTCATCAAGTTGAAAATCTGCGGGGACAGCGCGGGGGCCGTGAGCCGGGGCCGGCCCCGCCCCCAACCCGGGGGGGACACAGCCCCTGGCCCCGCCCCTGGCCCCGCCCCAACCTGGGGGGACAGCCCCTGGCCCCGCCCCCACCTCGGTGCCCACCTCCAGGGTCCCGGCCCTGTCCCCACTCGTGGCCACGCCCCCGTGCTCAGGTAGGCTCCGCCCCTAGCCCGTCCTTCTCCGCAGCCTCTCGTTCCGCCCTTGGACCACCGCCTTGCCCCATTTCTCTCCCCTCCAAGGTCACGGCCCCAGGACCGCTCGCCTGAAGCTGCTGTGCCCGAAACATGTCCGGCCTGGGCTCAGCCAACACCTCCTCGCCGAGCCTGGCCTGCCGGTCGATGTTCACCGGGCTCAGCGCCTGGTTGGACAGGAACTCCTGGTAGATGTTCCGGGCCTCCTGAGCTAGCTGAGGGAGGAGGGACAGGAGAAGGTCGGGGGCGTGGCCCGGGCCCCGGTTCCCCCACATCCCCTGCCCAGCTCCCCCTGCTCCGCACCTGCTGGGTGTCGCTGGCTGGGATCTGCTGGAAGCGCTCGCAGGCCTTCCAGAAAGTCACGTTCTCCGCGCTGAACTCCTTCTTCAGGAACTCCTGGGAGGGGGAGGAGGGGGGAGGGGGAGGAAGAGGAGGAGGAGGAGGGGGAGGAGGGGAGGAAGGGGAGGAGGGGACGAGGGGGAGGCAGTCAGAGACACAGAGACGGAATCTGGGGATGTGCTCGAAGAGATTGGGACCGCAGACTATCTCTGGAGACAGGGCCAGGAGACCAAGGCAGACAGATAGGGCCAGACAGACAGATGGAGCCGGTTCTGGAGGCACAGAGAAAACGAGAGGCAGAGACAAGGACAGAGAAGGAAGAAGAGCTCCCAGCTGGGAGAAGAGGAAGACGGTGTCAAAGGAAGGCTAGGCGGAGGAAGTGACAGAGGAGCCGGCTCTGGCCAGCCTGCAGCTACAGCCGTGCCCTCCCATGCCCCCTCCCATCCCCTCACCCAGGGCTTACAGTGAAGTAAGCCAGGCCCAGTGGGTCCTGCAGCAGCCGCTCGAAGGACAGGGCCCAGCTGGCCACGGTCTGCTCCTCGGTGGGGAAGGGGCTGCTGGGGCCGCTGGGGAGGCTGTGGATGCTGAGGGAGCTGCCGCGGCCCTCGCCCTGGCCCTGGGGCCCTGCCGCGCTGCTCAGCTCTGCAGGGGGATGGACAACCAGGGGTGAGCCTGCTGCCTTCCCCAGCCCCTGGCCCAAGCCCACCCCCAGGTGGGCATCACTCTGCAGGTACCTTCCCTGGAAAGATAGCAAGGGGCAGGGGTGTCCTCGTCCGTTTCCACCCCCTCCCTCCCCCTCAGCCAGGCCTCCCCACACATGCTGTTACTCACCTCCATCTGAGACAGCCAGAACCTACAAGAGACCCGAAGTAGAAAGTCAGAGCTGGGTCCAGTGGGGATGCTCAAGGGACAGTTCTGGGCCCAGCGCCCAGGAGCTAGCACTGTGTCTTCCTCCGCATGGAGAGCCATGCCGGCCATCCCCAGCACATCTCTGCTTGGCCAGGGTTTCGCTCCCTCTCCGTCCTGTGCCAACCACTGTGTTCTGGGACTCATGCAGGTACCCTCCAGTCACCCTGCTAGGGCAGCCCAGTGTGCATGGCGTGGTGGGCAGGAGCAGACTTTAGCCTGTTTCTGTCACCTACTGGCTGTGTGACTTAGGGCAAGTTAGTTCACTTGTTTGCCTCCCTCTGTAAATAGGGGATGACACTAATAATAGAATCTTCCTTTCCGGGATGTTGTGAGGATCAAATCAGTTTAATCTAATTACAGTATTGAGAGCAGTGACCAGCATGTGGTGAGGCTATATCAACATTTGCTGTTGTCTTTGAGGAAGGAGAGGTGTCCCTGCAGCCAGTTGCCTTATTGCAACTGTTTCCTCTTGGGGCCCAGGGTCTCTGACAGGTCCCCCCCCCACACCTTGGGCAGGGCACCGGATGCTGTTTTGTGGTGTGGAGCAGCGGCTCTCAGACTTAGCGTAGAGTGACTGGGAGGACCCTAACCCTGGAGATTCGGGGTCCGCATGTCTGGGATGGGGCCTGAGGCTCTCTGTTTCTAGCGAGCTCCAGGGCAGTGTTGGTGGTGCTGGCCCCGGGGCTGCACTGTGGGTAGCATGCTGGAGAGGCCAACTCTGCTTCTCTGGGAATCCCAACCACTAGAGAAACAGAAAAACTCTCCTCTCCAAATGACTCTAGCTGTAGTTTCCCGTGGCCCTCTTTCTACCTTCCTAGCAGCTCCTCCAGCTTCCTCATGACCGCCTACCCACACGCTGCAACCTCTGCCTCTCCCTGGCTCTGTCCCAGGCCCTTTGTCCCATCCACAGATCCCCAGCTCCAAAAGCAGCCAAATTCCTGGTAACATTTCCCCCCAAATGTCCCATAAGCCCCTCAAACTCAGCCAGTCCCAGATGGAGGCATCCTCTGCCCCCACCAAAACAGAGGACACCCCCAGCGTCTCTGTATCCCAGCTTTCTTCCAGCACCTGGGCTCCCCACAACGGGGCTTGAGTCATCCTCGGCCCCTCCTTATTCATTATGCCCTGTCTCTTCTTTCCATCCCCACGGGAAACGGGCCTGCAAACATCTGCTCCCCAAGAAAGCACCCCCTGCCCTCCTGGCTAGAATCTCCTCTGCTCCCCACTCCCACCCTGAGAGCACCCAGATCACAGAGCAGCCATTCAAGGGCCAGATTGGCCTAGAGATATGTAGGACATTATTATTATCTTGGCTAGGAGCCTTCAAACTACGGCCCGCAGGCCACATGCGGGTGTTTTTGCCCGTTTGTTTTTTTACTTCAAAATAAGAGATGTACAGTGTGCCTAGGAATTTGTTCATAGTTATTTTTTTAAACTATAGTCTGGCCCTCCAATTGTCTGAGGGACAGTGAGCTGGCCCCCTGTTGAAAAAGTTTGAGGCCTCCTGATTCTTGGCCTTCAGATTTTTTTAAGTTTAAAGACGTTTCCCACATTTAAACATCGGGAGATTTTTATATAAAACCCCAGCTTTCTGTCTGTTCAGATTCTGATGCTCCAGCTTCTTCCTAGTATGACAACCTTGGCTGGCACTGAGCAGCCACCACCTTCCCTAGAAGAGGCTCACATTCTCCTCAGGGGCCCCTGGGGCCAGTTTGATGTGTGAATGTTACTTGAGACAGACTCAAATTTGGGAGGTCAAATGTGTTCTGTGTGATCTTGGACAAGGCACTTAACCTCTCTGTGCCTCAGTTTCTTCCCCTAAAAATGGGGCGAATAATGGTCCTGACTTCAAAGGAATGCCGTGATTAAATAAATGCGTACAATATATACAAAGAACTCAGAACACTATCCGGCGTGTCGTCAATGTTCAAGGAAACTTACGGACGGTTGGGGCTGTTGTTGCTAGTGCTGGTGCCTGACCCTGCGGGGCACCTGCCACCCCTGCCACAGAGGGAAGAGCACAGGTGTTGGGGTCTATCACACCTGGATTCAAATGCCAGCCCTGCTTTCTTCTAGCTTTACAACTTTGGGTTCCTTCCTGAGCTCACCTCCCCTCTGGCGCTCTGGGACTCGAAGTGGCTGGGGCAGAAACTGTGTGCAGAGTGCATGGCTGGGCGGGGAGCCGCTCCAGTGTACTGTCCTGCCGCCTCCCACCTGGCCTGCCCCACCAGCCTCTGCCCTCCCCCGGGTGACCTGCGTCATGACAGTCATTTCCCCCAACGAGAGGCGAGAGGCGAGAGGCGGTGCTTCCCAGGGCTACAGGAGAAAGTCCTATCTGGGGCTCCGCGGCGGCGAAGGCTCCGTTCCAGCCTACGCTTGCCCTTCCTCATCCTGCACCGGCCTGCACCCCCAGAATCATTCGGACTCGCGTCCTCTGCTGTGGCTGCCAGGCCCTGCCCTCCTTGGGCATCCACCGAGCCTCCGTCCTGCCCTCCAGCCCCATCAGCCTCTCCCGGGCTCAGAGCCCCAGAGGTGGCCACAGGTGCTGGGGCTGCTGCCAGCCCAAACTCCGATTTTGCTTGGCCCTCGGAGGTTTTCTTTTCCACATTCTGTTTAATTGAATGTCTGTGTCATCAGGGGCTGGTGCCCAGGTCCTCCTCTCCAGGCCCCCCCCCTCCATCATCCCACTGGGCCACTCCCTGCCCCCAGAGGCACGTGGCGGTTGCCAGGTTACAGATAAAACCTTACCTGAGCCTGACTAATGAACCCCTTCAGCCTCACCCATCTCCCTCCCCCTCACCTCCACCCTACACTTGATCAAACTTCTCTGTTTTCCCCACACTCCTGCTTCCGGCCCCGCCACTGCCTCTGCCTGGGTGTCTGCCGCCAGCTGGGCTCCTGGTCTCTGCCCCCGAATCCACTTCCCGCCACTTGCGTGCCCGCCCACGTGTAGGCCTCTCCTTTGCCAGTCTGGGCGCCCCTTGGAGGACATGTCTGGTTGGCCAGGGGGTGGGATCCGAACACCCTCCTCAGGAAGCACCCTCCTTGCCCTGGTGCTCCCCAGCAGCCACGAGCACCTTACCCTGGCACTGCGTCACGAGGGACACGTAAACCCTGTGAACTCTGCGAACCCCTTGTCTGCTGCCCGCGGCGCTCCAGCCCAGCCCCCCCCCCAGCTGTTGACACATAGCTGGGGCTGAGGCTGTGTAGGGTGGAAATCTGACATGGGAGGGAGTCCGATTTCAGCTCTGCTGTCTAGGGGAAAGTAACTTCTCTGAGCCTCAGTTTCCTTTTTTTTCTTTCTTTCTTTTTTTTTTTGAGACACAGTCTCATTCTGTTGCCAGGCTAGAGTGCCATGGCGTCAGCCTCGCTCACAGCAACCTCCAACGCCTGGGCTCCAGTGATCCTCCTGCCTCAGCTTCTCGAATAGCTGGGACTACAGGCATGCGCCACCATGCCCGGCTCATTTTTTCTATATATTTTTAGTCAGCCAATTAATTTCTTTCTATTTATAATAGAGATGGGGTCTCGCTCTTGCTCAGGCTGGTCTTGAACTCCTGATCTTGAGCGATCCTCCTGCCTCCCTCAGCCTCCCAGGGTGCTAGGATTACAGGCATAAGCCACCATGCCCGGCCAGCCTCAGTTTCCCGCTGTGTAGCGTGGGGCTCAGCACTCCGGTCTCCTGAGGCTGCTGTGTAGGTCAAATGCAGCCCCGAGAGGGAAAGCGCCAGGCGTGCCGAGGTCAGGGCAGCAGGGGCAGCAGGGGCAGCAGCCACGGCAGCAGGGGCAGAAGCCTGCTGGCCTGTGTACTGGCCTCGTGGCCGCCAGGCCAAGAGCTGTGCTGAGCAGGGCTGGCCTCGCCCCACCTTGGCCTGCTGGAGGAGAAGTGGAGGGTGAATGGGGAAAAGGGGAAGAAAGGATGAGGAAGGGTGTGGTGGCCAGTGACACCCCCAACCCATGGTACCGTACTTCTTTCTTAGGAAGCGGGCCCTGGAGGAGCTGCTGGTACCTGAGAATATCGAGGTGAGGGAGGGCCCCAAGCTCCCAGAGCTCCAACTGTGTGGCAGGCACCCTCTGCTAGTGCACATCGTGTTCTCACTCCATCTTTACATCTTTACCTTGCGTGGCAGGTATTATTGCCCCCATTTTACAGATGAGGAAACTAAGGCCCAAAGAATCACACAGCTGGGAAGTGGCAGAGCTGAGATTAAAAGTCAAGTTTGCCTGACTCTGGAGCCTAAGGTCTCCCCGTCCTCCACCCAGGTGCCTCCCTGTGTGGGCCAGGGGAGCTTTGGAGGCCCAGGGCCCCAGGCCACAGGGCATGGGTGGGCAAGACTGATTGGGTGTGAAGGGCCCAGGGGCTCCTCTTGAACCGTGCCCTCTGGAGGGGCCAGGCCTTGAAGGGAGGACCGGCTTACTGAGTGTCTTCTGTGCTAGCCCCTCTACGGTTTCATCATAGCTTGAGGAAACTGAGGCTGCAAGACTCTCTCTGGGGATGTCCACACAGAACCCAGGTGTCTGGTCCTGTCCACTTGAGCCACCCTGTGGAGCTGACCCCTAGCCTGCACCCCTCTGTAAGGCCACCCTGAACTTGAATGCCTGGCCCCCGGCTGGATGCCAAAGACACAGAGGGGGGTACATGGGCTTTGCCTGGCAAGTCTCCTTGCCAGGAGGGGACAGCTAACCAGGCCCCCGACAGTGGCAGAACGGGACAGCTGTCCCTCTCCAGGCTTCACTGCCAGCCTCCCCTCGGGCCACGTCCCTATATGCACGCCTTGTTGTTCCATATCCAGGCCTCTGCCCTGCCCTTCCCGTCCGAGCCCGAGGACCCTTCAGCCACAGTCCCTGCGTCATGGCGCACGGCGCTAGTCAAGAAGTTAGTTCTCCCCTGCCCAGTCCCGGTCAAGCTTTCTCCACCCCTGACCTGTGCGGCTGTCACCCAACCCTGAATTTTATTCTGGTCTTTTTGCCTGTGTCTCTTGTGCCTTGCTAGACCGGGGGCTGCGCAAGGACAGGTGTGGGTCTGCAACTGGGTCTGGGGCAGGGATGGTGGGGTAGGGGCGGTGGGGTAGGGGCGGCACCGAGCAGGCCCTGTGGAGGGGTTGCTGAATGAGTGAGTGAATGAGTGAGTGAACAGATGAAATGGCACTTGGGGCTGTGTGAAGACATCCCTGGGAGGGGGCTGGGAGCCATCTCTAAGTGACAGCCTGACAAGCTGAGTGGCAGAGGCGAGGCTGATGGCTGAGGCTGCCGTGGCCAGGAATGGCGGGTGAGGGGTGCAGAGCCAGGCAGGCTGGGGGGTCCAGAAGCTGACCTCCCCCCCACTTGCCACTGCCCTCGGCACATCATTCACTCCTCTGAGCCTCCCTTGGGAGGTGACGCACAGAGGGACCAGACACCTGGTGCCAGGTGCTCTCCATCCACACCCCTGCCATGCTGCCCGTGCCTGTCCACCCCTTGTGCCCTGGCCAGGAGTGGCCTCAGAGAACTGCCTAGTGACCGGCCAGCAGCAGTCCGTGACCCTGGGGATTCTAAGGGTCACAGAGATGGCACAGAGAGTTCACAATGGGCGCAGGAAGGGCAAAGGTAAACTGTCTGTGGATTGGATGTAACTGGGGCAGAGCCTGGGGGCACCCTCCCTACTCGGAATGACTCTTGGGTGGAGAAGTCATGGGCTGACACGGGAGGGGTGGAGGTGGGTTTGTCTCCAGGCCCCTCAGCTGCCCTGCAGTTCTGGACACTGTTCCAGAAGCATCGGTCCAGCCGCCCTCCCGGGGAACCTGGGGCTGCTCCTCCTTGGCTTCCCGGAGGGGACAGCCCGGCAGGGGCGAGCCCGGCATCATGCCTCTGTGTGCGAGGCAGATGGGCTCTTCGTGAGCTTTCTCAGCGGGACTGGCGGCAGAGGCATCGAGGTGGGGTCTGGGCGGGCTTTGGAGGACTTGCCTCTGTCCCACCCAGCTGGCTTGGCTGGGGCCGTGAGGAGGTGCTGGAGGAAGGAGAGACAGAAGCAGGTCTTGGGAATTAGGAGGCAGGAGGAGGGATGGGCGGCTCAGCTGAAGAGGGGCTGAAAATGTAGGGGTATCAGGCTGACATTTACGCATCCCCCACAGTGGGCCAAGGGCCTCACATTCACTATTCCACTTACTTATCTCAACAAGCCTTTGAGATCCACTCTAATCTCCCCGGTTTACAGATGAGGAAACTGAGGGTCAGAGAGGCCTCCCCCAGCAAGGGACAACAGAGCCGGGACTGGAACCCAGATCTCTCTGGATCCATTAGCTTTGTCCCATGGTATTAGGCTGGGGCCTGGTAGGGGAGGCTAGGACCCTGTCTGACCTTCCTGAGGTTGTTAGGAGGGACCGAGCCATGCAGGGGAGCCCTAGAGAGAGAAGGAGGCTTACCCCACCTCCAAGGGCAGCTCCAATGAGGGGTTAAACAGCCAGGGAGAGGGCAGAGGGGGTGGGCTAGCACATCCTAGTACTCAGCCCCCCGGGAAGCTCAGGGACTTCCAGGAGCTGCACCAACCTGCCCTCCCCTACTGACCCATCCAGGCTGCCCAGAGAACACCAGTTCTAACAGGTCTGGCTAGAGGGCAGTGACCAGCGAGGGCTGCCACTAACCTGAATCTGGGCACCTGGGGCATGGGGTGAAGGGGGGAGGGTTGAGGCTGAGTGAGGTGTGGGGGCTTGGGCCACTGTGCGGGGGAGATGGGGGGCAAGGGGCTCACCAGGTCTCCCTGCTACCGTGGGACACATCCCCAGATCAGACTCACACCAACAGCAGGTGAGGGAGCAATGGGGGCTAGACCAGAAGCCCGGGTCCGCTCTGCTCTGGTCTCAGCCCCAGGGTTGCACCAGGCTCCCAGCCGGGCCATCTGGAAGGGTCCTGGGTGAGGGCACCGGGTCCCACCACTTGCTGCTGTCTGTACCCAACTTCTCCCGCCTGCTGGTGGCCTGTGAGCCCTTGCCCAGCCCTGCTGGGTGTGCCTCCTGGGCTCCACCCTGGGTGTGCCCACCCCCTCCTCGTGGGCCTGGCCCAGAGCCCACACTCACCATGCGCCCGTTGGGGACGCCCAGGTGTTTGGGCTTCCCTGGCATGCCGCCTCCGATCACGGGTCCCCGCCACGGGGGCTGCCCACCATGGGGACTGTGGGCAGTGCTGGCCAGAGCTTGCACAGTGGTGGGCAGGCGGTGGAGAGAGCCCGCTCGGCTCCCGCGGGCCCTCACATCCTGAAACACCAGCTCACTACCTCTTTTCTCTGCCACAGGAAGTGTCTCTATAGAAACCAAACCACAGAAAGAAGCAAGGTCTAAGAGAGCGAACGCCTCTTCCTACACACACGCACACACACGCGCACACACACACACGCTGCCAACACGCCCTTACAGCATCCCACACAGGCACCAACACAGAGCATAGGCCTCCGTGTGCCCAGCGAGGAGCCAGCTTGTCTGGCCCAGCCCAGGGAAACCTAAGGTCCTGTCTGGACGCACAGGAGGGCATATAAGCACACCTAGGCACCTTTGTGCGCCCTGGCAGAGTTCCTGGGAACATGCATGGTCGTGCACTGGGACCCGTGTCTCCACATGTAGACTTTTCTTAGCACACACTTATACCTACTGTGTATCAAGTGCGCTCAGCACCCTTCCCCCCCAGTATGTGCAGAGTGACTACCCTGTCCCCACACACCAACTGTCTTCCCATGCATGTGCCCAGGCGTGCAGACAGATGGACAGCTTGCATGCATGGCCATGTACACACAGACCATTCACTTGTGCATGTCATAAACACACGGGCTTTCCAGGCATGGTGGCAAGCGACTATAGTCCCAACTACTTGGGAGGCTGAGGCAGGAGGGTTGCTTAAGCCCAGAGGTTCAAGGCTGCAGTGAGCTATGATTGTGCTACTGCACTCCAGCCTAGGCAACAGAGTGAGACCTTGTCTCTAAAATAAATAAATAAAAACACGTGCTCTCTCTCATTAGGAGTGCCTGGGCGTATTGGTTATATGCATGCACAGTCTCCTGGACAGGTACATGTGACAGGCACAACGGCAAATAGACACAGCTGTACTCAGACACCCCAGTGACCTGTGCAACCATCACATGCTTACCTACCTGGGCAGGGGAAGAGAGCAGGTACATCTATGCCCAAAGACATATGTGCATTCACACTCACTCAGGTAGAAATTCCACCTTGGGATTACTGTCTTAGTCAACTTGGGCTGCTATAACAAAAATACCAAAGACCAAGTGACTTAAACAAAAGCATTTATTTCTCACAGTTCTGGAGGCTGTAATGTCCAAGTTCAAGGTGCCAGGTGATCCGGTGTCTGGTGAGGTCCCTCTTCCTGGTTTGCAGAGGGCTGTCTTCTTGCTGTGTCCTCAATGGTAGAGAGCGGAGAGAAAGGAAACCAGCTCTCTCCTGTCTCTTCTTATAAGGGCACTACCCATCATAAACGGTTCCCCTGCATGACCAAAGGCCCCATCTCCAAATACCATCACATTGAGGGTTAGTGTTTTAACGTATTAATAATTTTTATTTTTTTTTTTTTGGAGATAGGGTCTCACTCTGTTGCCCGGCTGGAGTGCCATGGGATGATCGTAGCTTGCTACAGCCTTCAACTTTTGGGCTCAAGTGATCTTCCTGCCTCATCTTCCTGAGTGGCTGAGACTACAAATTCACGCCACTACACCTGCCTAATTTTTTTTTTTTTATGTTTTGTAGAGATGTAATCTCCCTATGTTGCCCAGGCTGGTCTCAAACTCCTGGCCTCAAGTGATCCTCCTGCTGGAGCCTCCTAACATGTTGGGATACAGGACTACAGGTGTGAGCCACCTGTACCTAGCCTGAACATATGAATTTTGGGAGGACAAAAACTTCAGTTCATAGCAAGCAATGTCAGCTGAATGGTGGTGCCCTGTCCTATCAGCCCTGACTCAACCCTAGGTGAACTCAGGTCCTTAAACCAGAGCCCTCATTTTGCCTCTGTCTCACATGTGCACGCCCCCCTGTAAGGACTTGTATTTCACTGTAATATGGGCTTACTTAGAGCCCTTGAGGCACCCACCACTCTAGCTTGGACTACTCTATCTATAGGGACGAGGCCAGCCCCCCACCCCGTCTCCATATTCCACCCTCTGTCCCACTGCCCCCTCTCCTCTGGACTATGACCTGAGCCCTTCAGTGTCAGAAACTGGGTAGCTCTTCTCCACACATTCATGTCCTTTTCCTCCTGGGCACTTGGCTAAACTTAATTTCTTTTTTTTTTTTTTTTTTTGAGACAGAGTCTCACTCTGTAGCCAAGCTAGAGTGCTGTGGCGTCAGCCTAGCTCACAGCAACCTCAAACTCCTGGGCTCAAGTGATCCTCCTGCCTCAGCCTCCTGAGTAGCTGAGATTACAGGTACACACCACCATGCCCGGCTAATTTTTTCTATGTATTTTTAGTTGTCCAGCTAATTTCTTTCTATTTTTTTTTTTTTTAGTAGAGACGGGATCTCGCTCTTGTTCAGGGTGGTCTTGAACTCCTGAGCTCAAATGATCCACCTGCCTCAGCCTTCCAGAGTGCTTGGATTACAGGCATGCGCCACTGCACCCAGCCTAAACTTAATTCTCGACCGGGGCCACCCAGTGAGGCCAAGGCGGCGTGGGGGTTGGAATTTGGCTTCCGATTTCAATTTAGAGCTCCTTTTTCCCTGGACTGGGAACGGTTATTCCAGAGAAGCAACTTGCGCCGGAGGCCGACAGCACCGCAGCCTTCCAACGTCCGGCCCACGCGAACGGCCCACAGAAACCACAAGTTCCGGCATGCCCCGCTTCGCACAGGCTGAAACCCTATCTCTGCTCCTCATTGGCTCACAAGCCTAACGTGCTTTTCCGTGATTGGTTGTAGCTCTTGTCGCTCGTAAGAACCCATTGCTCAAGCTGGCCGACTGGTTCCTTGGAGCCATCGAGGAGATGGAACGGCGCTCGACCAGCCTGAGGGGCTGCCTAGCCAATAAAGCCACCGCCCCCTTAGCTGCGAGGCTTTGCTTTTTCACCCCTCCGTTAGGCTAGGGTTGGAGGGCTTCCGGCCGGAGGCCATTAGATGGGACACCCGGAAGGCGGAAGTCCCAGGGCGGAAGTGGTCGCGAGGAGAGGAGAATGGCGGCGGAAAGCTGGTTTTGGCTCTGGGGCTGGGGCCGGCGGTGCCTGGGGAGGCCTGGGCTTCCCGGCCCCGGCCCTGGCCCCACTACACCTCTACTCCTTCTTCTGTTGCTGGGTTCTGTAGCTGCGGATATAACTGACGGCAACAGTGAACACCTCAAGCGGGAGCATTCGCTCATCAAGCCCTACCAAGGTGAGGCCCTTGGGGCGGGAATGAGTGAAAGGTGAGAGCGAGGCGGGTCAGGGTTGGGGGAAGGCGTGCCCTTTCTCTTGAGCAGAGCAGCTCTGTGGGTTTCCTGCCTCTGTCGGGGCCATTCCTTACATGGCCTCTTACGCACTTGTCTATGCTCGTCTTTCTGTCCGCAGGGGTCGGTTCCAGCTCCATGCCCCTCTGGGACTTCCAGGGCAGCACTATGCTCACGAGCCAGTATGTACGTCTGACCCCTGACGAGCGCAGCAAAGAGGGCTCTATCTGGAACCACCAGGTGAGTGTTTCTCAAGAGGCTAGATATACTGTCGAGTAAGCCACTACTCCCGGCCTCCCCAGCAGCCGAGACCTGAGCTTGGTTTTTAGGCTTGTCCCTCCCTCCCCAGCACCTTCCTCATCTTGTTCGCACTCACTAATAATAGCAGGTGATGGATATTGTATAGTTACTACGTTAGGAGCTGTGCCTGACACTTTACACTCTCCTCACTTAATTCCTTCAAGAGCCATACGATAAGTCATCTCCATTTTACTAACTAAGCAGCTAAGGTTCAGAGTTGAAAGTGCCTTACTCAAAGTCCCACAGGCAGAAAGTAGTGGAGCTGCGAGTCTGTCTCAGCTGAGCCCAGAGTGGGAAGAATGGAACAAACTAGATCTTTTTTGGGTGTTTTGCTGTGTGTTGGGCAGTGACCTTGCCATGCCTTATTGTATTTAATTCTCAAACAGGCTGTTTGAAATAGATGGCTTTCATGACTTTATGCAGGATAACAGCCAGTGAGCGGCATAAACAGTGTGTTTAAACTCTGATCTGTCTGATCTCCACGCCCACAATTCACTTGATGAACTTGACTCCCTTCCCTGGGACAGTGGAGGGACCCCCTTAGAACTCTGTCCGAAGTGCATGGTTGAAGGTGTTGTCATTAGTGGTATGGAGGGATTGAACTTGTGGGCAGTTTTAGTTTCGGTGACCTTTGCCCCAGAGGTCAGGAAACCTCAGGTGTAATGGGCATGTAGTACTGAACAGAGGCCAACATCAGCTGCTACCCAGATTGCACACCAAGGAAGTCTAGGTCAGGGGAATAATTTGGGCTGGGTCACAGCTTGGAGCCGGAACCTGTTCCTGCACTAGTCTGCTTAATCCCCATACTTCTCACACTTGAGCTGTCAGCCAGTAACCTCATTTTCTCCATCATCCTGCTCTCTGCTCCCTTCTGGTTGACTTTCTCTCTTAGTTTTGGGAGCCCACACTGTCCTTGTGTTGCCTCATCTGCCTGTCCTCTCACCTCCTCCTCTTCCTCCTGCCCTGTGCCCCCACACAGCTGCTAGTGGCGTCTGGGGTTACTTTCTTCAGCTTCCACTTTGATCATCAGAGCCTGGGGTCTCCTGTGATGGGACAAGCATGCGTTATGTCTGCACAATCTGGCCATTGGTTCCTGGCATCTCCAGTCATTCTTCCTGTTCTCTGGCTGCCTTCTTGCCTCAGGACCTTTGCGCTTGTTGTTCCCTTTGTCTGGGACACTGCCTCCTGTCTCTTCACGCTTGCCTGGCTCCTCATCTGTCAAGTCTCAGTGAAGTGCCACCCACTCTGAGGACTTCATTAACCACCTTGTCTCCCTGAGTCGCATTCTGTCACGTTATTCTATCTTAGGACTTTCAGATTTTTTTTTTTAAAGGCTTATATTTTTTGTGGATGAGCTCAGTGTACCATTGTGGGTTTTTTGGTTTGTTTTTTTAAAGCTAGGTACAGATAGTGCTGGGATTGTTAGAAAGAGGATTTAGCCACAAGTAACAGACACATCAAGGACAGTGGCTTAAATTGGGGTTGTAGGTGGCTGGTGGTTGACATTGTCAGTGGCTAGAGATGTCCAGAACTAAGAGGATTCTGTGCTTGCCTTTAGCAAATTTTCATAATCTGAAATATAATTGTTTCATCTGCGTTCTCTGCCTCGCCATTCAGTTCCAGGGACCTTTCCTTTTTGGTCCTGCTGATACTCCCTAAAGGTCTGGAGTACTTCCTGTAATTCCTGAAATAAATTGCTCAGAACTATTAGAATTTTCTCCCTAGCCTTTCCCAAGAACTGCCTCTTTCTTCACTGAGCTGGTGAGATGCTTTCTGAACTTTTGTGCAGTTTGTCTGCCTCGCTCACTCCATCTGGGAGAGGCTCATGCTCAGACAGCATCTGCTATGGTATGGGGATGGGGTGGTCCAGGTGAAGGAGTGGCTGAAAGGTAACTAGAACTCCAAGTGGCTGATGGCTGCAGCACAGGACACGGGGAGGCTGAAGAGGCTGCTCAGCCCCATCTTTTTGGGCATCTTGTGTGGGGGCTGCAGTAGTGGTCTTTTAAGGTTTTTTTGCTGATGTAGCAATGTGAAATTATGTGTCCCCTTGCACCTTTTAGAGGTTGATATCAAAAATTGTCATTGTCATAAGTGGCCGGGCGCGATGGCTCACGCCTGTAATCCTAGCACTCTGGGAGGCGGAGGCGGGCAGATTGCTCAAGGTCAGGAGTTCGAAACCAGCCTGAGCGAGACCCCGTCTCTACTAAAAATAGAAAGAAATTAATTGCCCAAATAAAAATATATATACAGAAAAAATTAGCTGGGCATGGTGGCGCATGCCTGTAGTCCCAGCTGCTCGGGAGGCTGAGGCAGGAGGATCGCTTGAGCCTAGGAGATTGAAGTTGCTGTGAGCTAGGCTGACGCCATGGCACTCACTCTAGCCTGGGTGACAAAGTGAGACTGTGTCTCAAAAAAAAAAAAAAAAAATTGTCATAAGTTTATTGGCAGGCAATATCTGCTGTAAAAAAAAAAAACCCAAATTGTCACAAGTTTACATATTTTTACAAAGGATATAGTCTATAGCATATTTTAAATATTGATATTTTAAAATAAAGCTGCTTAGTATTCTTAAACATTCAGTGGAATCTAAATATCATTGCAATTTGATATCCCATTTCTTTTAAACAGCATAAATAAACCCAAATTGTATGATACATCAGTCTTTTTATTTTTTTTTTTTTGAGACAGAGTCTCACTCTGTCGCCGAGGCTAGAGTGAGTGCCGTGGCGTCAGCCTAGCTCACAGCAACCTCAAACTCCTGGGCTCAAGCAATCCTTCTGCCTCAGCCTTCCGAGTAGCTGGGACTACAGACATGTGCCACCATGCCCGGCTAATTTTTTTTTCTATATATTTTTAGTTGGCCAATTAATTTCTTTCTATTTTTAGTAGAGACGGGGTCTAGCTCTTGCTCAGGCTGGTTTCAAACTCCTGACCTTGAGCTATCCGCCCACCTCGGCCTCCCAGAGTGCTAGGATTACAGGCGTGAGCCACCACACCTGGCCACATCAGTCTTTTTTAATTGAACTTGTATTTTCATCTAATTTCCCACACAGAATTTTATCCTAATGCAATATATTTAATGCTTGAAAATCTCTTATTCATTAGCCTATGATATTTCCTCTGAAACTAAGTATAATAATGTAAACTTTTTAGCTTTTGAGACCTTACAACTAAGTTTTAAGATTTTCTTTGAGATTATATTAATATTATATGTACATTGATCAAAATGAATGCATCACACAGTTTTTGAATAATTATTATACAAAAGTTAAAAAAAATTTTTATTTTATTTGTTTATTTTTTTGAGATAGAGTCTCACTCTGTTGCCCAGGCTAGAGTGCTGTGGCATCAGCCTAGCTCACAGCAACCTCAAACTCCTGGGCTCAAGCAATCCTCCTGCCCCAGCCTCCCGAGTAGCTGGGAGTACAAGCATGCGCCACCATGTCTGGCTAATTTTTTCTATATATTTTTAGTTGGCCAATTAATTTCTTTCTATTTTTAGTAGAGATGGGGTCTCGCTCTTTCTCAGCCTGGTCTCGAACTCCTGAGCTCAAACGATCCACCCACCTTGGCCTCCCAGAGTGCTAGAATTACAGGCGTGCAGGCCACCTAGTGATCTTTTATCAGAATTGTTAATGATGTATCAGCTGACGGTTGGATCACATCTGCCTTCCGTTTTGTTGCAAGCAAAGACGTGGAACTGCCAAACGGTGAAATGGCCTATTGCCGCAAGGCGATTCTGATTTCACTGGCCTGGCATGGGGCCAGGCGTTGAGCTTTCCTAGTGCCCCAAGTGCCTGATGTGCAGCCAGGGTGAAGAGCTATGGTCATGTCATGTTCTGCCCCTCACCTGCTCACAGTCCTTCAGCAGCTGTATGTTGCATGTATCATGTTTCTATCTGATAATCTGCGGTTTTAATCTGGGCACAGGGAGGGTTTCTAGGGCCTGGATCAACTTGGAGGAGTCAGTTTCCAGGTCCACTGTTGCATGTGGACCTTCCTTGAACTGGCTCCCTGTGCACATGCCAAGGCGGGGTGTAGGTTTTTCTTTCCCATTTCCTTTTTCAGGTGCCTTTCTGCTCACAGGCACACCTTGCACCAGCCTGGCTCTTAACCTCAGGGCATTGTCCCCAGGTGCAAAAAAATTCTGGACACCAAAGAGACCATTTGTTCAAGACCAGCCTGAGTAAGAGCGAGACCCCATCTCTACTCAAATTAGAAAAAATTAGCCGGGCATGATGGCACATGCCTGTAGTCTGAGCTGCTTGGGAGGCTGAGGCAGGAGGATTGCTTGAGCCCAGGAGTTTGAGGTTGCTGTGAGCTATGATGACATCACTGCACTCTAGCAAGGATGCCAGAATGAGTCTCTGTATCAAAAAAAAAAAACAGACCATTTGAAATCTGGTTTCTGGGGTGACTTTTGTATGTGTGAGATATATTTTTAAAGTTTCCAAATGTATGAGGGCTATTCTAGTTATATTTTTAATTTTTTATTATTGATATTTAATTGCATCATGGTCAAGGAACATACTCTGTGATTTCAGTCCTTGAAGCTCTTTGAAGACTTGGGAATGGTCCCTCAAATGGTTAGGTTTTTGGGAAATGTTCTATGTGTGCTTGCAAAGTGTGTGGATTCTTTACTTGTTGACTGTGGAGGGTCCTTTAGGTCAAATTTGCTGATTGAGTTCAAAGCTGTATCCTTCCTCATGTTTTTGCTCATTTTTAACAGATACTAAGGAAGGTGCATGAAAATTTCTGTATGTGGATTTGTCTGTGTCTTTGTAGTTCTGTCACTTTCTGTTTTATATATTTTTGAGGCCAAATTGGGTCCATATAAAACTTAGATTTGTTATACCTCTGGGTAAATGGAATCTTTTGTCATTAAGAAGAGTCTTCTTTTTTTTTTTTTTTTTTTTGAGTCAGAGTCTCACTCTGTAGCTCGGGCTAGAGTGCTATGGCATCAGCCTTGTTCACAGCAACCTCAAACTCCTGGGCTCAAGCGATCTTTCTGCCTCAGCCTCCTGAGTAGCTGCGACTACAGGCATGCACCACCATGCCCAGCTCATTTTTTCTATATATTTTTAGTTGGCCAATTAATTTCTTTCTATTTTTAGTAGAGACGGGGTCTCGCTCTTGCTCAGGCTGGTTTTGAACTCCTGACCTTGAGCAATCCTCCCGCCTCAGCCTCCCAGAGTGCTAGGATTACAGGCGTGAGCCACCATGTCCGGCCAAGAAGAGTCTTCTTTTAAACTTGGTTATTGGTATAGCTTTACTTGCTTTTGGTTAGTATTTGCATGATATATATTGTCCTATCCTTTTACTTTCTTTTTCCCATTTTTTTATATTTTAGAGTTGTCTCTTGTAAACAACATTTTAGGCTTTTGGGGGATTGTTTTATTTGTTTATGTTTATTGTTGTAAAATGCATATAACAAAATTTACCGTTTTAACCTTTTTTTTTAACCTTTATATCAGTTAATTTATGAAACTGTTCTCTTCATTAGGGTACACATCGGCATTGAAAATGGCATTTAAACAATGGCATTTAAAAAATGTGATGGCTATCTACAAAAAATTAGTTTTGACTATTGTATTTATGTTTCTGCACAGGCAAAAGAAAATTAAATTCCTCAAACTTTTTTTATTGTGGTAAAGTATATCTAACATAAAGTTTATTACTATGTTGACCATTTTTTCCCCAAGCCTAGCTAATGACTGACCACTTTTAAGTGTGCAGTTCAGTGGCATTGAGTGCATTCACATTGTGCAGCCATCGCCACCATCCACCTCCAGAACTTTATCATCTCAGCTGAAACCCTTAAATAGTAACTCCCCATCCCTGCAGTCCCTGGCACCACCATTCTACTTTCTGTCTTTATACCTTTGACTGTTCTAAGTATCTGAGTGGAGTCATATAGCATTTGTCCTCTTGGGTCTGGCTTGTTTTACTTAGCATAATATTTTCAAGGTTCCTCCATGTTGTAGTGTGTGTCAGTACCGCGTTCCTTTTTATGGCTGGATAACGTTCCTGTGTGTGTGTGTGTGTGTGTGTGTGTGTAGGCCACGTTTTGTTTATCCAGACGTTGGTTTGTGACAGACATTTGGATTGTGTCCCACCTTTTGGCTATTGTGAATAATGCTGCTATGGAGCATCGGTGTACAGCTATCTGTTTGAGTCCCTGCGTTCAGTTATTTTGGATAAATGCGTAGAATGTAGAATTGCTAGGTCATATAGCTCTGTTTTTAATTTCTTGAGGACCACCAAACTACTTTCCACGGTAACTGCACCATTTTACATGCCCACCAGCAATGCACAAGTGTTCCAGTTTCTCCACATTCTCGCCAACACTTGTTATTTTTTGGTTTTGTTTTTTTTAAATAGCCATCCTCGTGGTTGTGAAAGTGGTATCTCATCGTTGTTTTGATTTGCATTTCCTAACGGTTAATGATGTTGAGCGTCTTCTCATGTGCCTGTTGACTATTTATTTTCTTTGGA
>CAUYPO010073645.1:0-17040 GCA_963574435.1 Cheirogaleus major | reverse complement strand
TGGCTCACATGCAAAACTATAGGTCCTTGGCAGTTTACAATGCTTAAAGCGCCAGGCCCAAATTACAGACCGAGATATGTATGGGAAACAAGGCAGCCACAGGGGAGGGGTAGTTTCTATCCCCCAGTTCCTCTTTGCTGGTCCCCCGGCAGCTGTGCTTGTCTTAGGTTGTTCCTCCCTGAGGAATCTTACCCGTCTCTGGCTAACCAGCCATCTTACGGGGCCAAGCAGCATTCATGGGAACAACATGTTTTTCTCATGGCCTCCAGACCTCCATTGTTGTGGGGCTAGGCAGCTCTTGTTTACGTGCAAACCTTCCTGGGGCTATTATTGTGCACCTGGACTTGTTTGCAAGACCACAGGCTCCTGGCTGTTTGCCCAGAGGAACAGTTCTTACACTAATCAACAAGTCACATCCTGCTCACTCTAGAAACAAGCAATGTGCTCCCATTCTGCTGACTTTGGGTCTCGGCCATTCTGACCCAGGGATGGTCCCCAACAGAGAACTGTTAAGTTTCTGAGCAATAAGAGGTGAGAACTCAGATATCCATCCATCTACCCATGCAATTATCCAGGCATTCAATATTCACTTGCAATTACTAATAACCTGCTATGTTTAGATACTTTGCTACTCCCTGGGGTTACAAATATGAATAAGACATTCTTTTTCTCCAAGTAGCCCACAATACCAGGAAAGAAAGCAATGTAATCAAGATACTGCAATCCAGTGGGATGAGTGTTTCATACAAGATTGCCTGTGCATTGGAGATACCAAAGATGAAGCTCTCAGACTGGCCTTGTCAGGAAAATTGTCAAGTGTTCTGGTGTTAGATAATGGGCATGAGCCACAGGGATGAAGTCTGATACGGAGTAAAAGGTTTTGAGAACCAGAATCTCCCAGCATTTTCTCTACCCACGTTCAGAAAAGATATCAGATATGGGCAGAGTCAAGAAGATATATATGTCCAGAATGAAGGAGGAAGGGAAAAAGGAATCAATTTCTGCCAGGTCAGTCTCTGTGTTTAGCTTCCACTTCTCACTCCTTTTATTCCAGAAGTTACCAGGAGCCATAAGATAAACAGCAACTGGACTCATTCTAGATCTTCTTAATAAAAATTATTTAGCCAGTGTTCATTTATCTGCCTTTCTCTAAGTGGAAAGAAGGAAGGAAGGAAAGAAGGAAGGAAGAAAGGAAAGAAGGAAGGAAGGCAGGAAGGCCTCCTAGAAACAAGAAGTGAAACCCAGTACCTCCTCTTCTGCAGCCTGATCTTGAATATGACTTCATGATAGCCTTAGTAGCCCAGTGATTCCACAGGCCCTTCAGGGATCAGGCGTAAAGCCAATACCTCAAGAAATTGCTCCTGTGAATTAATTTAATGAATCAGGTCAGACTGACACAACATCTCTCAGATATAACCTTAGGAAATAAACTGAGAAAAGGTGTTGGCTGTGCATTTGACCTAATGAAAATTTGCCCCATAAAGAGAGAATTAATGATTTTCTAACAAGTCATCTTGATTCATGGCTCTTAAATTTATATCAGCAGCTATCCTAATGATGAAGCTCTCACAGGACAAAGCAGCAGGACTTTTTTTTTAAAAGCTTAAAAATTGAAAAATTGAGGAATATAAAACATGCTAAATTGTCTCATTATTGGTATTCAGCTATAAGTTGAGAATTTTAATGTTGAGAGTGAAATGTGCCCAAATTATACTCAAAGTGCACTCAATGAATTTCACCATAGAGGCGTGCACCCAAGAATACCAGGCAATGTTCCATGTTGGTTTCTTAACATTTAATTCTCATTTTGAAACAGAAAAGCAAACTAATGAATAACTTATTGAAAAAAACCAACTCCTACTAGTTGTCCTCAGGTTAGTGGGTAATAAAGTTTTATTTGTAGGACTAGACTCTGAAACTTATTGTTATCCATGTTCCCTCACCTTGAACATTCTTCTCTCATTTGAGCATTACCTCTTCCCATAAATGGTCATATTAAATTTAAAAAATTATGCTCACTTTGACAACAGAGTCTGCCTTTATCTTTCTAATCTTGCTATCCAATCTCACTGTGACCAGGCATTAGTATGTCACCAGGTCCACTTGTGACTTTTCAGTTGACTAGAGTGAAAAGCAAGCCACTACAGAATCTGGCATCAAGAACAATTTTACTAAAATTCACTATACTTAACTTGCTTAGGCAGAGACAATTGGTTCAATGAGACCATGAAGAGATTTTAACAAGAATAAAAATAAAAATGTCTTTCTAATTCCTTGTAAAATCTAAAAATAAACTAATCTGAGTCCTTATTCCTTGACCAAAGTCTAGATCCTCAGGCATAAAAACAAAATAAAACAAATCAGTTTTCTAGTTCAAATAGCCTCCAAAGAAAGTTCAAGGAAAAAAAAATATCAGGAGCATAAATAGAAGTGGCTAGAAATTTCACCAGAAATTCTATAACCTCTGAAATTTTCTAGTATCACATAATCATTCCACCAATTTGTTTTCTCAAGTCTGACCTAAACTTCTTTGGATAGATATAAATTTATTCCTAATTTATTCCTAATTTATTCCCAGATGTCATGGAGAAGAATTTTTCCCTATTCATATGTATTACTCTTCCTTTGTTTGCAATTTATGGATTTTACTCTTTAGCTTTTCTTTCTATAGCTATGGCTCTACAAATGAAAAGAATGTGTTCCGATGATGAACACATCATTGTTCAAAATCTTGTTGATAGAGGCAGAGCTAAGCGTCATGCTCCTGTGTAAGTAAAACATTACCTGCCCCTCTCCAGACCTTTCAATGCTTTCAGGTGGCACTTCAGTCTCTCAGGATGGCCTCCCACAAACAGACCCTCTCCAAGTACAAGGTCAAGATGTCTTCGTCCTGATACCTAAACTCCTTCCAGAATTTGCTGAATTCTGATTGCAGGATTTAGCTACATTGCAGATATCCCAGGATTCAGCCACATAGCTCTGTTGATGTTATATGTCTCTCTACTCACACTTCTGGATGAGACAATATAAGGTGCAAACCTACTTTCTCCATCAAAAGTACAGATCTGCCCAGTGATGTTGACTAGGCCAGTTTTCAGCCTCCTAAGATTTTAATCCCACTGGGACTAAGAGACTAAGTTACAGGATAGCAGAGCTGAAAACCCATTCTGAATGACAGCTCATTTGGAATGGGTTGCTATGGTTGTACAGGAGTCCTAGAAGATAGAGGAATTAGGGAAAGAAGAGAGAATACTACACAAACTGGCATCTTTGTTGAAAGAGTAAGCTATGGTTTCCAAGATGTTATCCTGTAGTATACTTTAATTACCTTTGAGATGAGGATCTTAGGCTCCTTGAGGAAGATGAGGCAATTCTATAATCCCTGAGGACAATCCTATAGGCAAACAGTGCCAAGCCCTGCATGGCCCCTGGAAGGTCTCAGTCTGTGAGTATGCCAATATCCTCCTCCCCAGCCCCTGCTTCAGAGGCCAGTGATTGAGGAGACCCAGATACTCCTATCCTTTGTGTTGTTCAGAGTAGCTTTAATAAAGGTATTTTGTTCTCAAGAGATCTGTTAATGGCAGCTTGCTAGGAACTCCATTTTGTTTAATCTTTCTGAAATCACTAAGTGCTTTGTTTTTATTATAATTTTTCAGCAATAATATTCTAAGCAATTGAAAGCAAGAATAACTTCTACTTATGATAGGCAAAGCCAGATGGGCTCAATAATCATTCTTTTAAATACATTTTAAGTTGGGCATCTACCTTTAATCCACTTATCACAATGTCTCTACCCAAACCTTAAGGCTATGAAACAAATACTTTGTTAAACTCCCTCCAGAAATAAATTCAGGCGGTAATGATGTCAGTGTACTAATAAGATTAGTTCTTTAGAATGGATAAAAGAAAGGGAATGAAAGGGTGGTAAGGGTAAATCTTGGCTTTCCGAGTAGAAAAACCACAAAAGCAGCCAGAAATAGAATATTTTAAAAATGTAACAAGTGGCTTTATGCTTTTTATATTAGCTACTAACTGCTGAGACTCATTAGGCATAGTATGCAAAGGCAATAATTGAATGTTCGAATACTCTGCAGTGACACAATGGGATTTCTATTTCTAGCCTCCACTGTAATTATGAATCATCCTCAATATATGGGACATATAGACGAAATATAGCCCTTGAATCAAGCTTGTGCTGTTCAAGGTATGTTTATCCTTACTTTAACTGATGGAGGTAGACGTTCCAATTTACTGGGTACAAAAAAAGCTATTGCTTTAGCCACTGTTTGGTACCTGAGAGTACAGGAAATCTTGAAGAGGGTTCAAGGAGATGGAAAAGATGAGAAACTCCAAGTTCCTCCAAAGCTCACTTCTTCCCAGCCCTACCTGATTTGCAGCCATTTTTCATTGCAGCACACATTGTCTCTAAGCACCTCACCATCTGCTGTAATTGCCTTTCTTCTGCCAGGCCAATCCTCTGGACCTACAGATGCTTATCAATCTCTTCAGTCATCCCAGGACATACCCGTTCTACCTGCATTTAAGTTCAACCTACCCACTTCCATCATCTAAACAATTCCTGAAACTCTCTCTCTTTCAAAGAAACCACTTCTCCATGACTAGCCCAACAGAAGTAATTGTCAAGTCTTGAGTTTTAGTTCAAAGAAATCAATTATTTGTGTATAGGATGTTGGAGTTTCAGTCAAAAAGTTCTCAGGTTTCACTTAACAATAAGCTTAGAATGGACCTCGGTAAATGTGATGAGGTTGCCAGTCTTTGAAGTTGCTTTAAGAGAAATATACTGACCTAACAGAAACAAGTCTTTTTGCATGCACTATCAATCACATGACAATTATCCCCTTTCATAAATAAAGCAAAGTACTTAGTGACTTAGAAAACATATCTAAAAAGCAATAGAAGCAGCTAGGGACATTCAAGATCAGCAGCCATTTTCTCACTCAGACTAGACTGTTCCTCTTTCTGACTTTTCATTTCCTTCTCTATGAATATCATTACAATAACATGTACTGAGTCCACATTATCTACCATTCCCTGTGATAGGCACTTGAGAAATAAAGGTTATTTATTAAGGTCTGGTCTTGGGGTTCCCAGTCACTCATTCTGAGAATCCGAACACTATGTATTTAAGTGGTAAAAGCTCTGTCACAAATATCTCATGCCATTTTGCTTGTGATGGGTGGCACTTACGCACACTGCAGTTAATAGTACTCTCTGAGTGAATATCACTGTATAGTGGAAAAAATATGAACTTTCCAACCAGATATAACTGGGTTAATATTCTTTACTGAGCATTATACCTGTGAAATCTCACTTAAAGTGGTGTTGCACTAAGTGGTTATAACAACCATTCAAATAACTTTGGTGATGCACTTGGCATCTACACACCTAATAAGTGATGGGACTGGGATTCAAACCCACACAGTCTGACTTCAGAATCTAGGTTGACTAGAAAAAATTCCATTGTCAGATCAAAACCAGATGGTGCCACAGCTTTGGTCAATGGCCTCTGCATGCTCAGTCCATATATATGTAAACAAGCTGTGTTATTTTTCAGAAATCTCTAAATGTGTTTCACCAGCTTATTCTATATATCTTTTGCCATGTGGAAATAGGCCTCTTTGCACCCTAAGAATGATGGCCTGGGCCTGGCAGATTATCGTGGTGAAAGCACTCTGCCTGACTGTGGTTCCATTCAGGCGCTCTCATTTATTCTTTCCAATCCACTTTTTCCGTGGCATTTGAAAATGGTTGTGCTTTCCCCCCAGGCAACTCCTGAAGCAAATACTACTCTTTCCTGTCACCAGGGCTCCATGGATAATTGGAAGGCATCATCGGTAGGTGCTGGCACTTCTATAGCAACTGTTGATTCGTTCTCACTCATAAGAGGAGGAAATGCCTTAATTTCTAAAGAAACAAATCTTCACTAAGGTCCAGTCAAATCGATATAGATTGTGGCAGCCCACCATGCAATGGTAAACATGCTCAGAAATCTTCTTTCAGCCATGCGGGTCCAAATGATTCCTGAAAATAAAGCCAGGTCCCAGTTAGGCAGGCTTACTGCAGCTAACATGATTACAACACAGCAACCCAGGAAGAAGATAAAATAGAATTTCCGAAGGTTTTCATAAAAATGGCATCGAGCTATTGGAGAAATTACGATAGCTACCATTTGAGGGCTTGTTCAGTGCCAGGAGTTGACCTAGACATTTTACCTCATTTTTTCCTGTACACATTTATTCATTCATTCATTCATTTGAGAAAACGATGGAGCACCTACAGTGTGCCAAGTGCTGTGGTAGGGGCTTGGGATAAAACAATGATATACATAATTTCTAACATCACAGAGCCCATGATCTAGTGGAGAAGATAAATGTTAAACATATTTTTAAAAGCAATTCTTAAAATTAAAATTATAAGGTCCTCCCCCCAAAAAAATAAAAACTAAAAATAGGAATTACTTGGGACCTTACTATAATTTCCTCTGGAAGAGATACTCACACTGAAATATAAAGTAGAGCTTACCAGGAGAGAAAAAAAAGAATAGAAGGAACTGCACATGGGAAGGCCATTTAAACAACTCTAAAAGGCAACTCTATGCCCTGTTACAGCTAAAGACACTGAAGCCCAGAGAAAATGGGTAACTTGCTGAAGATCACATGCTAGAAAATACTGTATCTCCAGATTTGAACCCAAATAAACTTTCTTTTTTCCTGATAAGATCTTTTCCTTATAGAATATGTAATATTTACATTATCATCAGTACTTTACCTTTAAAAAGAAAGAGATTCTTGTTCTATCTCAGGGTTCTCTTTCTCCATATCTATGGATAATAATGGAGGCATGTGCCTTAACTTCAAATGTGACACTTGTGTTGCTCAAGATATATAACCAAAAGAGACTTGGTTTTATTTCTATCAGTATATGTCCTCTCCTGTCCTTTTCAGAATTCCCTCTGGAAAATCCTATCACCAATAATGGTTTAATGCTGACACAATGAAAAATAAAATAAAGCAGATATCATAGTTGGCAAATGTGTGAGGTCCTTGTGTCACCATGATTCAGATAGCAATGGATAGAGTTGTAAGCACCTGGATGCCTCAGGGAATCATTTTTTCTATCATGTTTTGAAGAATCTTATTCTAAGAACTCTTCTTTGTGTCAGTTTTATGGGTTTTCATGGTGATTGTAATAGTGATAATAGCAACAATCTCAATGGTAGATAATCATTTAGTGGGAGCCTGGGTGGCAGGTACTCAGCATTTTATTGATGTTTAAGAAACACATTTTCTATACTTTAACATCTCTGAAATTCTGATGTGTCTTATAATTGTAATTAATATTTATAATTTATCATTGATATTTATAATTGTAATTAATTGATATTTTTCTTAATTGAAAATAAAATAATCCATGGTACTTATAATCAATCATTTCTTAGGATCAACAAAATATGACAACATAAGTTATGTTACAACCTCAAATAAACCTATGAAGAAGTCCCAATATCTTTTTTAATTGACAAATAGAAATTGTATATATTTATCATGTACAAGATGTTGTTTTGAAATATGCATACATTGTATGGAAAAATTGAACAAATTAACATATGGATTTCTTCACATACATATCTTTTTTTTTTTTATGGTGAGAACACATAAAATCTACTCCCTTAGCAATTTTCAAGAATACAATACACCGTTATTAACTATAGTCACTATGTTGTGCAATAGATCTCTTGAACTTCTTCCAGCCCAATATCTTTATTTTGCATATAAAGAAACTTAGTCTTAAAGAGGCTAGGTAACATATCTCAAGTTGAATAGCCAGTAAGTGGGACAATTGTAATTCTACCTGGATTTTTGTTCTCTCCAGTCTTTGAGACAAAATTGTGTTTCAGAGATTTGTTTTGAAATTACTTACATACCCAAATGGTCACCACTTGATTGATGTTATCATTTTCTGTTGTCATGTCACTGCATGTACAAATTTATGACACATATTTGATTTCTCATTTGGCCTCCTCAGAAATATAGCATGGAAATTGTATACTAAAAAGAAACATGGAGTCCCAGTTAGGTTTGAAAATAAATGATAAATAAAACTTCACTTAAGGAGTTCATATATCATAGCAAGTTAGAATAGAAACTTTGAGCCACATAGCCTGGATTAGAATTTTGTTTCTTCAGCTTGCTAACTTTACAACCTTGGTCAAATCATGCACCTTTTCTGAGTCCAAGCTCATCAGCTATTATATGGTGCATGAAATGTGTTTAAACAAACACTTATGGTGTCCCTTGGAACAGACTAGATTGAAACGGTAGCCAGAGAGTGAGCAGATGCACCAGTCCCTAATTCCCTTATACTACAGAATACTACAGAAAACACGTTTGGTACGAGCCACAACTGAAGACACCACGGAGCTATGCACCAGGGAAGGGTCCCCTCTCCACCAGGTGCCAAGGAAATGGTTCTCCTATGCCATGTTGGCTTTCTGCCCATGAGTTCCAGTCAGTGACACCTCTGTGTTTGCCCAGGCTCCTGATACAATAGCTCCTGTATCCAACAAAGGCCACAGAGCAGCAAGCATTCCTTGGTGCAAGCCAGAACCTTCGAATAAAAGGGTCAGAAATTGCATGAAAATTTTAAATATGAATGATGAAGTTAAAGCCTGTTTTGATAATTTAATTAAAATATACAAGTGCTCAACAGTTACTGAAGTATGTGGTATGATTTCAGTTAAAGTTAGTGATATGATTATAAAGATAATAATGGTGATGTTAATGATGATGATGGTAATGATTATGGTCATGACCATGATTATTTGAATGACTACCTCATCTTAGATTCTATTTAAATATAGTGTACATGTACTCTGTGCTAGGTACCGTGCTAATATTAGGCACATTACCTTATTTAGATATCACAAAAGCCTTGAAAAGTCTATTGCTATTTTCTCTTTGTAGATGAAAAAGTTGGCGAGATCCTGATCTTTTGACTCCAAGCATTCCATTACACTATAAAGCCTTGTAAAGAGTCCATTGTATTAAAATAAAATATTTGTCACAGGATCATTTTTCTGAATAAGATTTTATGTTTCAAAACTTGTTATACATATTTTCTACCCTCTGAAGTTGTTGAAAAACATGATAATATGTGAGCCAGAGACAAAATTTTATTTTTTCCTTCTTCAAAACCTAACAGGCCTATTAGAATACCTTCTATTGAAAATTCTGCCAACAGCATACATTGGTGAGGACTTAGAGCAAGTGAAACTCTCATAAATTGCTGGTAGAAAAACTGGCAATTTCTTGGGAGCATACATAAACCCCGTGACACAGTAATTCCACGTCTAGGTATTGATCCAGGAGAAATAAAAATAAATGTCCAGTAAATAATACATACTCATCATCACTTTATTCATAGCAGTCCAAATTGATAAACCACCAAAATATTCATCAATAAGAGAATAGACAAGCTGTAGTAAACTTGTATAGTGGAATACTATTCACAACAACAGAGCTGAATGTTAAAACTCATTTTTCTGAGTGAAAGAAGTAAAATAGTATATGCTGTCTGATTTCATTAGCATGAAGCTCTAGAATAGGCACAACTATTCAAAACAGTGGTTGCCTGAGTTTGGGGGATTAACTGAAAACAGGCATGGAGAAATATTTGAGGGTGATAAAAATACTGTTTAAATAGGCCATGGGTTAGATGAGTATATGTATTTGTCAAAATACTCATTAATTTTAGCATTTATGACTTGTATATTATACTGTCTATGAATTATCCTTTGATAAAAAGAAAACACAGTAGGAACTGTAATTAAATTTTTCATCCAAATAATATTTCACATTGTCTCTTTAGATTGAAGATTTTATAGATATCCATAAAAACCAATTCTGAGGTGATCTTTATTACTAACATTCCGATCTCAATTGTTTTTACAACTACGGCAGAGACTGGTAACTACCCCGCAGTGTCTAATCAGCTCTTCTGCTTCTCTAACTCCCAAGTTTAGCTGGGCACATGGATCACCAGCTAAAGACCACAGTCCTCAGTCTTTTTGAAGCTAGATGTGGATATATGATTAAGCTTTGTCTAATTGAACAAGTAATATATGAAACTTCCAGATTATGTCCTTAAAGAGCAAGGAATATGCTTCCTCCTCCTCTTTTCTCTTTTCTGTTGGCCAAAATATACTCCTAGAAGATGTGATGTTCAGCCAATTTCAAATACTTGGATAAGACAATGATGGAGCCTTGAGATTAAAGGAGCTTGAGTTCTCACCCTGTCAAGCCACCAACACAGCCCCAGACCACCTGCCAATAATTGTAAAGAAGAAAGAAAGAAACTTCTCTTTTGTTTATTCTACTGTATTTAGGGAGTCTTTTTGTTATAGCCTCCTAATCCATATTGTAATTAATTTAACCAGCAGCTGGACTGTCATAGTGAACCTCTCAGCCTGGATGTCTCCAGAGAAAGAACTGTGGAACCAACCTGCCCTCCTTCCTCAGAGTTATCTTCCCTGACTCTTTAGACTCTTTCCTTTGGAAGACTGACCTGAATTCCGAAGTTTCATCCCATCTCACCAGTTTATATTTTGCTTATTTTAGTTTTATTTGCTCTTGGTTGTGACACAGCAAGCTTATTATAACTCTCACTGCTTTTTAATCTGCCCTATGATACTCTCTGGCTCAATGCTTACTTTTCCGACACAAATGTGCCAAGGAACTCAATTAACCTCTTAGATATTTCCTTATGTTTTTTACTTCCCAAACTACATTCACTTCTTTCAGCACATTTTATCTTCAAATGAGCCTTGAGTTAGGCAGAAAATTTTTAGTATCTTCATTTTGCATATGAGATACTTGAGGCACAATGAAAATAACATGTATAAGATTAAGTAAAGAAATGGTATAAAATGGATTTTCCTAATACTCTGTTCCCTAAGCCATGATGTTAGTGAATCCTCAAGTGGGATTCTCTCTGTTGCTTTTTGCACAGAAAACCAATCACTGAGACACAAAGATCGTCAAGGAAGAGAGGATTTATTGCAGACAACACGTCAACTGAAAGGTGGGAGAAATGGACTGCCTCAAATCTGCCTCCCTGACCAACAGTCAGGGTTTTTTCTGGAGGCGAAATGAATAATGAATGAGGGGAGTGACCATCATTACATGTTTGGGGTGGAGTACAGGGCATGCAAGCACAGTGGGAGATCATGCTAGTACCTACATCACACAGTCAAAATATGGTAGATAAGTCCCTCCCAGGTGGGGGTTTTAGTAGTATAATGAGCTAGGGGTTAATATTGGCCATTCTTTCAACCTTGTGTACAGGTGGAATGAGGGAGCAGGCTGCCCAGTGGGTCCTTGGGCACACTCTGTGGTGAAGTGTCACTTACCTTGTTGTCTCCAAACAAAAACAGGTGGTGTAAATCTCTATAGTTATCTCATGGCTATAAGGAGTTTCTTCTTTTGAGTTTCTTTCTGGGAAAGAAACTCAAAAGGGAATGCATCAGTGTAACAGAAAGTTACAAAATTCTGGTCAACAAATCATACAGGCCTGGGAACTTGAAATATAAGAGAACTATAAAAAAAAAAGCTATTTAAAAATGTTTTCTTGCTTACAGAGCCGGTTACAATGATCTGTTTCTCAGTACCCTGTTTAAAGTGCAGGATCATAGACATAAGCAGAGAACTCATCTCTAGACATGGATATGATGAGTGAGGATGAAAGAAAAGGATTTTAAATTCCTGAAAATGAATCTTCTTTTCCTGTTTTGACAAATGGCACCACCATGAATCTAGCCATCTAAGGCAGAAAAATAGTCTTCATCTAAGATACTTCCCTTTAAATCATTCCCCACTCAATCATTTATTCTTTCAACCTCTTGAAAAATTGAAATAAATATATCTCACTCCTTTATTTTGATTGTTACTTATTAGGCCTTTATAATATCTAGCCTGGTTTAATAAATACCTATATAACTTTTATCCTTGTCTCTATTTTTTTGTCTCCTCCAATCCACCCAGTACATTGCTGCCCATGATCTAGCTACAAGACAAATTTAACCCTGGCACTTCCTGCTTGAGCTACTTTAATTGCTTCCTTTAATTTTCTGAATGAAATTCATATTCTTTATCATTGTATGCAAGGCTCTTCATATTCAGATTCCCACGCACTTCTGCAGTTCTTTTCTTCCTTCCCTGCATTCACCTTTTGTTCTGTCCATACTGAGCTATTGGAAGCTCCTTTAATGCTTCATTCTGTTTGCTGTCTCAATGCCAAAGTTCAAAAACTGAAATACATTTACAGGTCAAGCAGGTAACATAAGCATGTAAAATAATAGAGTGCAGTGGAAACTACACTGTGCATGTATAAAAGCATCTTAATTCAAATATAGAACACTATGCTGAGCCCAAATAGAACCATTCTGAAGGACTAGTCTAATTGCAGGCAGCCAGATTATAACCCTTGATCATGTTTCTGTAAATGCTGTTTTATCTATCAGCAATATCTCTATTCATTTCTACTTTATCTCAAGCCACCTAATTCTTCAATACAGTAGCCCTTTTAACTGCAGGGGATATGTTCCAGGGCTTCCAGTGGGTGTCCGAAGCTGCAGATAATACCAAACTGTATGCTTTTCCCTATACATACATAACTACAATAAAGTTTAATTTATAAATTAGGCACAGTAAGAGATTAGCAACAATAACTAATAGTAAAATAGAACAATTATAACAATATACTGTAATAAAAGTTATGTGGATAGGATCTCTCTCTCAAAATATCTTATTGTACTGCACTCACCTATTTTCAGACCATAGTTAACCATGGGTAACTGAAATAGCGGAAAGAGAAACCATGGATTAGGTGGACTAGTGTACTTAACTTGACTATTTCTTCCTCTGATCACAGCCTCCTCACTTGGCATAAGTCCTCTCCGAAAGTGGCCCTTTCGTATTTTTCTGCCACCTCTATTACACTGAGATCTTGAAGGCAGAGAGATTGACTATGTCTTATGGAACCTGAAATTCCAGAGCCTAGCCTACCACTGGGGCTCAATAAATATATGAATGGATGACTGTATGAGTAAATCAATCTATGTTTGAATGGGATGAATGGCCTAAATATGTGATTCTGAGGTATGCATCTGGAACATCTATATTGATGAATGAGGGGCCATGAATTTTTCCCCCTCACTTCTATTATATTCTCGTCAGACAGACTGTCCTACAGCTCTGAGGTAATGCTACTTTTTAAGGTCCCCATGTTCCACTTTTCCATTTAAACAGTTGAATGAATATCAGTAATCTGGACCTAGACATAAATATCCTTTCTTCCTAAAAATCACAACTAAGATTTTGTTTTGCAGTTCATTGAGAGTCATTGAACGGTATTTCATAGAGAAATGCCACCACCTCAGAGACTGATTTCCAGAAAAAAAATACCACTTTATGAAACGCAATTAAATATTAAGGTCATAATCTCTTCATTATCAACAATCTACATATTATAATATAGCAAGTTAGCGGAGATAATGGGATCATAACTGGCTTGGAAAATGAGGCTGGAGGAATAATGACACGAGATGGGCTTCAGAAGGAATGAGGAGTCAAGTTTTCAATGTCACTGGCACAAAGAGAAAAGAAAGCAGCTTGCAGAAAGGGTTCTTACAGGCAGTGCTGTGCCTTAGAGGGCTCGGTAACAAATTGGGGTGGAGACGAGAACAACTATCTTACCAATTGTTCCTAGAAGAAAGAAATGAAGGACTCACTTTCTCCCTTGATGGGCTGGGTGTTTTATAAGTAGGGATGCCAAATAACTAGGGAACCACAGCTTTATTGAATAACAAAAAAGCAAAAATAGAAAGAGAGACATCCAGTCATGAAGTTAGAACTGAGCTCTCAAGGCGGATCTGTGAAGGGAACAGGGGGCATCAAGCTGCTGCCTAGTTAGAATGAGATCATTAGAGGAACGTGATTATAATCAAACCGCTTCTGTGCATGACACCAGGATCCCACATCTGCCTGAGACTGCAAGCTTTGAAGAGATTGCTGATTGAAGTCAGAAAAATGGGAAGAGTAAATTGTAGCCGGATAAACAATTTTGCTCTGAATTAAGTGATGCATATACCTCAGACAGAATAAAGAGAGATCTATTGTAGAAACAGGGTCAAGAAAGACTGTCACAAGCCCTTTGTTCTATTCCCTTACTTTCGAGAGAATGACACCTAAGCCAACTTGGGTAGAAGTGACGCTACGCCTACCTTGAAGCAGAGGTTCTCCACTAAGCCTTCTAGAGGGTGATTTATATAAATATTTACCTGGCAGGCTAAACAAGCGTGCATGCCAGGATTTTCCTCCCATTTATTGGGGAAAATTCTGAAGACAGGAAAAATTGCAAATGTATGGATTTTCTGCTGCCCGTCACAATCTGAGGCAGCACACAGGGATCTAGCTGGTCTGTCATCAGGCTCCAGGAGACAGACCATAACCCTTGGTCATGTAAGCTGTACGATTTGGGGAAGCTTCAGCTCCTGTACTGGTACAATCAAAGGTTGGTCCAAGTCTTGAGGTTTCAGCACTATGACCTAGAAAGAACAGTGGCCTTTAGCTCTGTCTCATGACCTCAGCATTTATGGTTGGTGTGATCAGGGGGCCAAGGTCTGATGTCATTCATGAATCTAAAACCTTTAATGGACTCTCACTGCTAATAAAATAAAATCCAAAGTACAATGTGACATGCATAGTCTCTTTGGACTTGAGCCCTGCCTATCTGTTCAAACTGATCCATCCCATGGCCTCACCTGCTCCTTCCACATGGGCAAAACTGTATGCCCAAGCTTTTCCACATCTTTTTGCCTTTGCACATGTTATTCCCTTTGTTTGCAATATTTCCAACCAAACCTACCCATCCTTCAATGCCTGGTCTATTGATCCTGCTCTTAAGGCAATGACATAGATTCCCTCAACAGAACTGCTTCTTCCTTTCTTCATTCACCATACCCCTCATGAACTCCTTGATCATTTAACATGAATCAACACAAGTAAGCACTTAGAACAGTGCTTCATAAGTAGGATACACTTAATAAATGTTAGATGATATAATTGTTTTGTCACAGAATTTTGCAATTATCAGTCTATATCTGCATCTATCCCCACTACTAGACTATGAAATACCTTAAGGGAAATGAATGCAAAGTGTTTTTATTTTTGTATCCCAGCACTTTCTCTCCAGCTCTGTCTCTAGCTAGAATATAAATAACTCTCTCTTATTTTTATTCCCAGGTGAAAAGAATGTATTGCAGTATAGAGACCTTTAAAGGAAGAAATACCTGGGTTCAAATTCTAACTCTGTCATTTACTACCTGTGGGATTTTCAGTATAATTCTTGATTTCTTAGATCTTGAGCTTCCCACACCTATAAAATAGGGCAAAATACCTACATTGTAAGTTTTTTCTTAGGATTATATGGGATCATCTTTATTCGGTATGTGACACATGGTAGGACTGCTATAAATGCACACTCTGACCTAGAGATGAAGATGAAGATCGTCAGGATGCTGGAGGTGGAAATATGTTAAAAGAAAGAATTAATTAGAAGAGAGAGTTTTTCCAAACTTTGGAATTACGAAAAAAAATGAGTCATACAAACTTTTTCCAACTACTTTTCTCTTTTACTGTGAAATACAAAAGGATGTAACTGTGTGCAGTTGGCAAAGATTCTTACCCTTAATGTGAAATGAGAAAAAAATCCAAAATGCAAACTTGAGATTTTTAAATCATATCCAGAAGTATAGTGTCCATCTTCTTTAGAAAGTGAATCAATGTAAAAGTACTTAAGCTTAAAGGAAAAGAATTTAGGACATTAAACTTAAAAGGATAATACTTGCTTTTGAACCTGGTGTTGGAGGAATAAGAAAGAATTCAGTTTTTGGATAAGGCTAACTCATTTCTCTCTTTTTCTCTCTATCAGTATATCTCTCTTCCTCCTTTCTTCCCTTTCCCTCTCTTTTTCTCTTTGAATAGCAATAATTATCAAAAAGGATCAGCATTTTAAGTATAAAATACCAAAGACTTTAATTTACTGTAGAATCACTCAAGGTAAAATCATAATATGTTTTGTTACCCATGTCTTCCTTTGTGATTGAGGAATTACAAGAGGAACTTGTTCTATGAAGTAAAGAAGAAAGAATGGCCTCTGGTTATTCAGTGATCATTCCTCTAGGGTTTCAACCAGCCTCTGTAGTGCTGCATGGTACAAAAAGCATGGGGATGCATTTAATGTCTTTTCATCTTCTTGTCAGGTTTTCCTATATTCTCAGGCACAGTAGATTTTTTCTTCAGAATTCAGTCTAATATATAATCCCTTTACCACACAGTTGGTTGTTTTGTTTCTTAAATATAGTAACTCAACTGTTTATATTACTAGACAAATTAAGAAGCTTTTTTTCACTTAATTGTATTTTATTTTATTTTTTATTATTTTATTTTTTATTTCAGCATATTATGGGGGTACAAATATTACGGTTACGTATATTGCCCATGCCTCCCCCTCGAGGCAGAGCTTCAAGTGTGACCATCCCCCAAATGTTGCACATCTCACTCATTATGTTTGTATATACCCATCCCCTCCTCCCCCCTCCCACCCGCCCAATACCCGATAAATGTTCCTATATGCCCACTTAGGTGTTGATCCGTTAATACCAATTTGCTAGTGAGTACATGTGGTGCTTGTTTTTCCATTCTTGAGATACTTCACTTAGTAGAATGGGTTCCAGCTGTATCCACGAAAATACAAGAGGTGCTATATCACCACTGTTTCTTAAAGCTGAATAGTACTCCATGGTAAACATATACCACATTCTGTTAATCCACTCATGTATTGATGGGCACCTGGGTTGTTTCCACAACTTTGCAATTGTGAACTGTGCTGCTATAAACATTCAAGTGCAGGTGTCCCTTTTGTAGAGTGCCATTTGATCTTTTGGGTAGATGCCCAGTAATG
>CAUYPO010073642.1:0-11818 GCA_963574435.1 Cheirogaleus major | reverse complement strand
CAATGTATGAATGTTCTTCTAAGAAATAGGAAAAACCAAAGTGTTTTTTCCACTTCCACACCACTCACTGCAGAATACTTCACCTCTGGTCACCAAAATTTCTCCCCACCAATAGAGACTGAGCCCATCCTTCGAAGTGAGGTATCACAAGAATGGAAAAACAAGCACCACATGTACTCGCCATCAAACTGGTACTAACTGATCAACACTAAGGTGCCCACTTGGAAGTAATATTCATCAGGTGCTGATTGGGGGTGGGTGGGGCTGAGCAAACTCACAACTAATGGAGGTGGAGTGCACTGTATGGGGGATGGGCACGCTTGTGGCCCTGGCTTGAGCGAGGCAAAGGCATTATATGTAACCAAAATGTTTGTACCCCCATAATATTCTGAGATTTTTAAAAAAAGACAGATGACTGAGAATTTTTTCAGGAGACCATATCTTGTCTCATGTATCCAGAAATATCCTGTGTTTTTACCATTATATTACTTATAAGCAAATAGAGGGAAATGACTTTTGATGGCAAAGAGAACAACTTGAGTGAATGTCAAATACAAAAACACAGAAAATATGTTCAAGAGACAATGTCCAAAGGGGAAAAAAGGAAGGTGATTTTTCATGTAATGTTACAAAGGATAATTTTAGTACTTAAACTTGCTCAATAACTATGCATTGACGATTGTCTTATCGTGCTGAATTCTGGAGATTTGTTAATCACAAATGTGATGAAAATTACAGAATGTAACAATATCATGTAACAAACTAAATAAAAGAGACAGGCATGCTAAAATAAAAATAAAAAGAAAAGAAAGTAGAGATGCCATCATCGCAAAGGTATTTTATACTGCCCTACAAATTGACTTGATACAACGTAAGTTGTCAAATGGATTAAAATGCCAAACCATCCTTTAAAGCTGTGGTCCCCAAACCACAGCCTGGTACCAGTCCATGGCGTGTTAGGAAATGGGCCATGCATCACCATCTTAGCTCTGTACTGGCCCCTCACCCTATAGCACCCCATCCCCCTACCCCTGGTCCGTGGAAAAATTGTCTTCCATGAAACTAGTTCCTCCCTGGTGCCAAAAAAGTTGGGATCCACTGCTTTAAAGCAAATGAGACCAATATATTTGTCTCTTGTTCTTGTATCTTCTATTTGAAATGAAAAAGAGTAAATTCACTTACATCACCAGGCAGAATTTTTGCATCCATGTGAACTCTCAGAATGCTCTAAGAATTATGCCTTTATTAGCATCCATCTACCATATTCGATATACTTCTAAAAATGATACATTAAAAAAATCTTGAAAGAATTGTGATTTTTCAGGGAAGTTAGATAAGAAAATTGCAAGTCTTTATAGTAAAAGGTGAAAGATTTATATGATCTGAAAAGAAAACAGAGTATTGCCAGTCTTTATAAACGCCATAATATGTGAATTCTTTAGGGTGAAGGGCCGAATAGAAAATTCATAATAGTGTAATTAGAAATGATTGGTAAACATGAAAATGTGCAACCTCCCTCATAATCAAAGAGCTGTGAATTAAACAAGAAAACACTTTCCCCCTTGGCAAATAAGCAAAGAATAAAATCTATCATAATACTTGAAGCTATAGTTGCAGCAAGCATAATAAATTAGTGCAGATTTCTAGAGAGTAATTTTCCAATATTTATTAATCACTTTAAAACTATTTTTAACCAGTCTTTCTTATTCCTTCCAATACGTTATCTTAAGGAAAGATTCAGAAATGTGAGTAAAGATACACACACACACACACATATATATACTCATATATATTTCATATATTTTTTTATGTATGTATGTATGTATAAACCAGACTGCTACTAGTTCACAAGGCATCTTTGTATGATCAGGAACAAAATAGATGCTCCTCCCTCCAGGTAGACAGACCCCACCCAGGGCTCGCTGCCCACTGAGTGGTGCTTACATGCCCACTGGAGGGGGCTCTGCCCAGAGCCCAATCTGAACAGCCCTGGATGGAATGATGATGCACTTATAAGTTGGGGGGGTAGGGGGTGAACATTCAGTTACAATCTACATGTGACTGTAGTGAAGTCATTAGGTAAATTATAGTAAAGCATTATGGTGACATGTGAAAGCCATTAAAATTGATGTTCTAAAGGTTTTTTAAATCCTTTAAAACAGAAACAAAGATCGATATATAATATTGCGTGAAGGAATGGCAACGTGTCTACGTGTCTGGCTCTTAGGAGAGACGGGGCAGAGGAAAGCAAGTTGGGGTCTTTTCTGACCTGGTCTCATGAATGAGGTCTGGATCCCAAGAAGGGGCGGCTCTTGGCTAAATCTGAAACAGCTGCGTGAAAGCTTTAACAACCTACTCAGTGCTACAGAGCGGCCCAAGAAACAGTCTGGCTCGGAGAGAATTCTTCTTCTTCCGCGGGCCCATTCGTTCCTTTGTCCTTCCCTTTGCATAACTTCCATCACCCCTAGAATGCGGCTACCAGTCAGTACTGCCTACTCCATAGAGCACTTTCCAAATTTTAAACAAGGAGCTTGTATTATGAAAAATAAAGGGGAAAAGTGCCCATAAATAATTATATGAGTAAATAAAGTATGAATGGAGAAGTAGCTTCATGATTTCTTCCTTGACCACAGAAAACAGAGAAAATGACTATAGTTCCTTAAAACAGGTGTTATGTTTCCACTGGATTAGCTTTTGATTAAATTTCCATCTTACGATGGGGTACATCTACAAGCTGAATCCATAAACAGAAACGCCCATCTCGGCACGGCATCATTCTATTTAGTATTCAATGGGGAAGAAACAAAAACCAGTCAAAGCAAGGTCCGTTTTACGGTCAAGTAAAGATGGATAAGTGAACAGAGCAGGGCTTTTGTTATCACTTGGATTTGTGATTGCCGTTGTTGTTGCTTGCTTTTTTTTTTTTTTTACCTTCCATAAACACATTCTGTTAGTGGAGGGTTTGCTACCCAGAGTGATTTCCCCTAACTAGAACCACCACAAGCACTTGGGAACTTATTAGAAATGTATAAAATTCAAGTCTCGCCATGGAGTAGGAATCTGCCTTTTAATCAGATCCTACGTTACCTATATTCACCTCAAAGTTCAGGTCGCCCTGGTGTGGCTGTCCTGCGCACCAGATGATGACGTATGGGGGCTATGCAGATGGGCTTTGCACTCTTTGCCAGGTGGGTTTGTACTGTAGTCAGCTGTGCAATTTTCTGGGACAACCATCCAGGCCCAGCCTGAATGGACCAAGCAATTTCCACATTAACAACTAGGCTTGACATGTTCAACTGAGAACAAGGGCACTGAAGGATGGTTGCTCCACTGCATTTGGGAAAGATTATCTGATCTTGTCACCGTGTCTCGCAAGGTTCCTGGAGCCCCAAGAACTGAGATTCTAATAGGTAGAAGTAGTTACACAGGGTCATTGTTATATTAATAAATGTACACGGAGTCAGTAGAAAAGTGGGCCTTTATATTCTCGTCAAATAGTTAAATAAAAACAAGGTTATGGATATACAGGTTTAGATCATCTAAAAATAGTTCAGAGAGTATTATGGAGCCAACTAAAAGTAATTCTTTTCATTTCAGGCTTAGTGGGAAAATGCCACATAAATATCGACTATTGTAGATTTTCCTCCCAGAGTACCACACTAAAATTCACACATGCTCCTTAAAAACTGATAGGAGTTATTAAATGACAAATTTAAATTGTGTTCTTTATTTTTACACATCATCCCTCTATTTCTAGGAAACGCAGTTACCTCAAGGATACCTTTTTAAAACTGAAGTGATTTGCTAGTTAAGGAGAAAGAGAAGGGCTATATCTTTCTCTAATCAGAACTCGCTTCCGTGGAATGCCAAGTAAGCACCTACAGAAAGTTTCAAACACTTCCATCTAGGGTCATTGTAAATACATTCCCTAAGGATGCAATATTCCTGATGGATGAGATGTATATAACACAAATTAAAATAATCAAAAGCCTAGACTGAAAGCAAATTGATAAACTTCAAAAATAATCACATATACACATAAACTATAACATCACTACTCTCTACATTAGAAAATTTATAAGTATTTTGCCTACCAGTCCGTAATGAACCATGATCATCCAAATTTCAAATTTGGATATTTGGATATTTATTTATTAAATCCATATATGGATTTAATACATATTTACTCCACATAAAACACTCACCTTTGAATGCCTAGGTTCAAATTCCTGCCACACCTATTAGTGGTGTGCTTTCAAACAAGTTAGTAATGTTGGTTTCATTGACTCTAAATTGAATTTTAACAAGCGCCATCATTGTTAAATGAATTATGTAACTCCACATATATTAACACAACAAACACTTTATAAGAGTGTTTGTGTAGGTGCATATGCCTGTGGGACAGGGCAGGAGAAGAAGATTGCTAGTGTCACTGTCTACCTTCTCTGACAGCTCTGTCCTTTCCCTTGACAACCAGGAGGGAGAGATAGAAAGTTAGGTGGCACCTGCTACAATCACCAGCAACCCATGTTAACCAACAAAAACTCTTTATAAAGAGCCTGAGGTTGGATGTTTCCCAGTCCATGGTTTCTCCATGCTTGAAACCAAATAAATGTTAGGTATGTTTAGGGAATATGGTTTTACAAGCATTTAGCTTATTTCTTCTGGCCAAGAACCTGTGATAATCATACCAAAAAAGCCTGGATTCAGGCACTCAACGCACTTCCTCCTCTGAGTCACAATTTAAGTCCTCCCTCATGAGGCAACGTCTTCATGTGCTCTGCTAAGGCATATTCTTCTTGGTGACATAGTCAGGCCCTGTCACCTCATTCTGTTTCTATATGTTCTTTAAAAATAGGGCATAAAAAATATTTAAAAGTGTGCACACTCACACGATTACATTTTGAACATAGGGCATCTTACAAGGTATATTTTTCATACATGGTCCTTTAGCTAATGACTTTTCCCAGCTCATTAAAATAAGCTTACCTTCTAGACAATATGACCGATCAGGACCATGGACAGGGCTGGTCTCATGGACATGAAACGCTGCCAGTTTTTAGAAAGGCCCTGCACTCCATATGATATTCTGCTGGTGCCGTCTGGAAATTTTTAATAATTTGTGGACAACTGGCACTCCATTTTCTTTTGTATAGTGCCTCAAAAATTATGGAATTGGTCTTGGTTACGGAGGTAAGATTTTTATTCTAAGAAAATTGTAATTCTATTTTGAAAATTACAATTTTTACTTAAATGTGCCATGAGAAGTTTCTTTAAAATAATTAATTAAAATTGTCCTCTAGAATATGATGGATGTAGGTTTGAACAAATTCCTACAAAAGCTGAGGCCACTGAAAGCAACCAAAAGAAACTCAATCCATTTTTTTTTAAAAGAGAGGAAATATAATGAATGATTCATTAAAGAAAATTAGTATGGATTTTAATACCAAATATTAATTAATTTACTAATATGTATTACAAGAAACCAGGAGATTAGAGCAGGGTTTTCCTAACAATATGTATTATATATGAAGAAAGAAGATATTATTGATGGAAAATATTAAATAAATAAAATAGGGTCAAGAGGAATGAGAAATATGGAAATGTAAAGGAAATGAGGGATAAGGGATTTAAATTTTAAACAAATATTCATAGAATGTAGATCTGGGCACTCCGTTAGAAATAATCTAGAAAGTGACATTTCAGACACATTTCAGGGCCTAAATCTTTCTTCAAAATACCTTTATGAGAAAGGACATAAATATTATTGAACATCATGGAAAAGCTTTCATTGACATGGAGAATTAGTTTGTTAATCAAAAACCACTGGCTCAGAGCCAACTGTGTGTAGAACATTATTCGAAACCTCACAATTGAAAGTGAGCAGGAAGAGCTAGGGCTATCCCCATGGACTGTACTGTCTGGTGAAGAAAACACCAGTAAGGAAGAAAATAAACAAACCATACAGTCACTGATACTGTCTGCTCTCCCTTTTTGACCCATAACATAGTTCGCACAGTATTTCTCTAGAGCAATTCTTGTAAAGGTAGAGAGGTACTCTGCATAGCTCACTGGTGGCAACAACCAAAGGAAAAATAAAACAACCAGACAACTAATTCTCGGGCCACTGTTCTTTCTACCACATCCCTCCATCCTTCACAGAGAGGGCTAGAGTTGTGTCCATCCTCTCCTGGGCGTGATGAGGTGAAACAAAGAATCAAAGTGCATCTCCAAGTAGCAATCTTCCTCCTCCTCTATCACTCAGAGACCCACAAGTGGCCTCATTGGAAATGCTGTTTACCTCGATGACATTGATGCATGCTGATTTTCTCTTTCGTACAGGTACTAAATTTTTTTTCTTATTAGTTTCCAAAGAAGCAAAGACTTTTAGGAATTCCCCATAATAAATATTCTTGTTAATGGCACTGTGTTATATAATTACAAAGAGTAATGTAGAGGCAGATTTCAAGTAAATTATCATCCATGTAACGTGTAAAATAATTATTTCCATAATGTATTATCTTTTGCATCTCTTATATTGGCACACTTGCTATTAGTAACCTCTTGGAAATGTATCATCATGACTGCTGATCTGGAAGCCTTTAGGCTCACTATAGACACTGAAAGTGTTGTCCAAGGCAATCAAGTTCATAACATCACCTTCTGAGAACATGAAATTCTATCACCTCATTATACAAATATAATGTGTATTATTTTCTCTTTGTTCTTGAGGGAGAAACTTTAAAAAAAAAAGTCTAATGATTATGTTCACCCACATATTAACATTACACAGGTACAGTAATCAAATAATAAAGGCATTTTTTATGATTCCTTGAAATTGTTTCCACCAATCTTTAGTTTAATTAGCTACCTGAAATTATGTACAGATTCGTGACTTAGACAAGTTAGTAATGATCAGCTGAATAAATGGAAGATCTTCATTGTTGAATAATAACTTTATTCTGGAAATTGTTATGTTTTTTGCAGAAAACAGACTATTTTGTAGTTAAAAAAATTACTTTGAAAAGTGAAGCCGCAGGAATTCCAAGACAGGTCATTTCTAAGAGTAGAGGAGCAGTTGACTAACCCAAGAGTATTCGTGTTTTTATCTCTAGTCCAATACCCCTGCACGAAGCCAGCTGGATTTGCACCACTAATCGATCTGTCCCCATTTCATCACCTAGTGCTGGTCCCTGGTGAACCTATCATGGGGCTTATAGAAGAACAGCCTAACAGTTTGACTATACTACTCCAGATAAAAACACAAAGGTGAACCTTTCCTTATGGATACTTTTGAAGTTCTCATCACTATGTTACCCCTTCAAACAAGAGGTTTCCAGGGTTTCCTGCAGACATGCTCTTTTCCCCATTTGGTTAAGTCCTTTTCCTCCTTCAAATCTGGGTTCAAAAACCACCTTCTCAATAAGACCTTCCCTGTCCACCCTATTTTATACTGCGAATAAATACCCACCATCTCCCCCCACACACCAAATCCTGTCCTAGTACTATACAGCTTCCTTATCCTGCTCTTGTTTTTGTATAATATTTTTCAACTGATAACACATTATACATATTACAATCATTGTTTACTGTTGGCTTTTCTCCTTTAAGTTGAAAGGCAAAGATCTTTGCCAGTTTTGGTCACTGATGTAGCCTCAGAGCCTAGAACAATGGCTAACATGCAATAGGCACTCAGTAGTTTTGTCTTGAGAAAAATTCCATTTAGACCCTATTGGTTGAGAATGTCTGTCTATTTAACACATATGGATGCATGATAGCATAAAGCTACTTTTCCTATAAGAACTCAGAACATACATATACACATGACAATGTATGTAATGAACTTACAATAGTGTCTGGCATATAATAAATGCTAAAGGAATTTATGATTAATCTTTCTTGGTGTTAGCATTTATTATTACTGTTCTCAGTCTTCCCCCATTTACACCAGACTTGAGCAGAAAAAAATCTTTATGGATTAAGAGAAAGGTAGAGTTCTTGAAGGCTTAATAGTGCCACCCTGGGGTTAGGAGGAGATTTTGGTTAGTGATTGGAACAGATGAAACATTTCTCTTTTATTATCTTGCCTTTGACTTCCAAAGGTATAGATGGTAAGATTGGGATGACTGAGCAAATCTGCTTATTCTAAGGGTAAGGGATGAGGTGGTATTTAGTCTATCGATGTCTCATGTAGCATATTCCTCAGAACACAACTTCTGCAATGTAAGATAAGTGTTAGTGAGAAAGGTTTCCATAATCAAACTCATCTGGGAAATGCTTGAGTTACACAGAGCTAAACATTTTATTTAATACGGGACAACACAGAGGAGCTCCTACTTAATGTGCACTGTGAGGCTCTAAGAGGGAAATCTTGGAGCTGATCCAACCATTTGACCTTGAAACTTTACTTTGAGAGAACAGTGTGGAGAAACCTTGTTCCACTGAATGTAATCTGTGGCATGTAGCTCTAGACCTGAGGGATCCCGGCTCTCTTCTCTGGCTACCGCTGTGGTGGGATAAAGCCAGAGGACTCTGCCTGAGCAGAAAATGCTCAAGATTGGAGAAAAAGTCTATCAATGATGACACTCAGGGGGATAAAGAATGTAGTGTCAGATTAGGACCCCTTCAGTTTAAATTTTAGGCAGTGCTATGGTTTGAATGTGTCCCCCCCCCAAAAAAAAATTTCTGTTGGAAACTTAATCCCCCATGAGACAGCGTTTGGAGATGGGGCCTATTGGAAGGTATTTAGGTCCCGAGGGCTCTGCCCTGGTGATGAATTCATGGAGACATAGCAAGGGATTTCAGGAGTGGGCTCTCTCTCTCTTTGCCCTTCTACCATGTGATGATGCAGCAAGAATGCGCTCAGCTGATGCCACTATCTTAATCTTGGACTTGTCAGTCTCCAGAACTGTGATCCAATAAATTTCTGTTCTTTATAAATTACCCAGGCTGTGGTATTCTGTCATACCAACACAAACAGAGTAAGGCAGGTGATAAGAACAAGAAGCCCGTCCAGTGATATAGATGACCAGGTCAGTAGTGCGATTGTTGTGCAAGCTATTAAGAAAGAATGCATGTTCCTAAAAAATATGACCTTGTACATACAGTCCCCATGGTAGGAAGCCGATTGACGATTCAAATTGTAGCCACCTCTTCCTAGGGAGCATGCATGATATATGGGTCATATTTGGCCCCATATGGCCCAGTGTTCTGAGTGGTTTAAAATGACTATTTGGTAGAATTATATATATCCCGTGTGAGGTCAAGCCTCAAAAGTTTGTACTGGAGAACCATTTATTTCTTCTTTTAATAAATTCATGTGGGCTTCTAATTTATGGATCCACCCAAATAATAAAACAGTTGCTTCCACACCATGTTAGATGCCATTCTAATTATTATTTCTAATTTTAGTTCCCAGATAATATTGCCTTTTCAACACAAGTCCTTTCCTTGAGCAAGTCTAAACAAAGTTGGAAAGATAAAACTGTAAATACATATAAACATGCTAGTAACTCAAAAATTCTTTTATTCTCTGCTAAAGGACTTAATTGTACCAGGTTAAAGAAATTAGAGTATAGCAACATTGTGTCACTATTTACAGGATGTGCTCACTACCCTGGTGGAAACGGCACCTCTCCAACAATGAGGTCTTAATCACAGCTGAGCTTTTGCTTTGGATGACATCTTTCGCCGAATGCTTGTGGCTGAATTGATTACACCTATAGTTCCTAAATCACAGCTAATGACAGCATATTTTTAGCTATTGGACACAAATTCACGTCAGTAATATGAAGGTGCTTGTGAGATGCTGTCCTGAAAATTTCCCTGCCAATTTTCTGAAGGCTACCTATAAATCAACGTTTAAAGGAAAAAAAAAAAAAAACAATGGAATAAAAGGGCAACAGAGAAGGGAATATAATAGGAAAAAAAGCGAATTTACAATAAATGAAACATGTAATAGCTAAGAAGAGATATTTTTTTCCTCCTCCAATCACACAGGTTTAGGATGAGACTGCCCAAGCACTTAGAGAAAAAGACTTGTGAAATGTAGCATTGTACCTGGTATGTATTGAATAAACATTTTCTTACAAGAAAAGCTTACTAGGACCTAGCATGCCCTCTCCTCTCTGAATCTAGCACACCCCAACTTATTCTCTAAGATACAGAATACATGACATCTCTGCAAAGGTTTATGTTCCTTACACCCTGAGGCAAAGTTAGGCATTCTCTTCAATATTCACATTGTATCTCGTATTTTCCCTACTACGGAATTTACAAGTCCATGTTGTAATTATGTATTTATGTGTGTCTTCTTCATTAATTCTTTGAGTCCATAGTCCAGAATTTGTATTTCTTTTTATTCCCAGAGCATATATAGCTGAGCAACATATTAGCACCTAACAAATGTTTGTTAAATGAATATAGATTCTTCTTATACACCAAGCACTAGGCTACGCTCTGTGATATAGAGGGAGGAGGGAAAGGATGATGCTTTTTAATCTCAGAACATTTGGTTTGGGATACTTCAAATCAGTAGAATGAGATGATGAGATATATGTGTAGAGAAGTAGATGGCTAGAGCAAGTGGGGCCAGATCCACTAGACAGGCACACAATTATTGGAAATATTCTTTGGTTCTATAATGTAACATTTGGCATCTAAGTGATATTTAACTATACACATCAATTTTCTGGTTATTAAATTATTTACTTGAGAGCCCCAAAATAAAAAGCATATGGAAATTTTGTATCTATTTATGTACTAGACAAATTATCATCACTATCTCCATCACCATCGCCATTATCATCATCCCAATGTTAATGGGTAAGAATGAGTTTCCTGCTGGTTGTATCTACAAAGGGACTAAACTTTGGGCTGCCGGCAGCAATGTTACTTCATGCTGTGACATCTTCAGGTTTCTCTCTCCTTGCCAGATACTGTCACCAAATACCTATTCCAGTTATTTCCCTAAGAATACAAAAACAGGAATTGTATTCTTGGTAACATTCATTCAACTGGACTGTACACTTGTACAATAAAGTACAATCACGCCTTGCGTAAGGACATTTCAGTCAATGAATTATAAATTGACTATGGCCTAAGTGTCCAGTGTTTATAAAATCCATAGTAGTGTGCGGTAACATCTTAGACCTTCACATTCACTCAACACTCACTGACTCACTCACCCAGAGCGACTTCCAGTCCTGCGAGCTCCGTTCATGCTAAGTGCCCTGCACAGATGTACCACTTTTCATCTTTTATATTGCATTTTACTGTTGCTTTTCTATGTGTAGGTATGTTATTATTGTGTTACAATTCCCTGCAGTGTTAAGTACAGTAACATGCTGCATGGGCTTTTAGCCTAGCAGCAACAGGCCATATATCATGCAGCCTAGGTGTGTAGTAGCTATACCACCTGGATTTGTGTAAGTACTCTCCATGGCGCTCTCCCAGTGACGAAATCAGCTAGAAAGCATCCCTGTCCTCGAGTGAGGCATGACTGTGCTGGACTCCATGATCAGTGACTTCAACAGAACACTCGATCTGGAAGGTGACTTTGGTAATTTTAATCTAATCCCCTCATGTCACAGAGGAAGTGATGAGGCAATTTGGGGCGTCTCTAGAAGAAACATGGTGGGTGCCTATGAATAGTCATAGGCAGTGCATTTATTCCCTACTGACATGGTTTTAGTTTTTGTTACAGTGAATATGTTCTTTGTCAGACTCTTCCATTATCATAGGTCTCTCATTTTGGAGAGTCGAAGGAGGGGAGCTGTTTGATATCTGCAGTAACCATTCTTTTTTTGAGACAGAGTCT
>CAUYPO010073641.1:0-38182 GCA_963574435.1 Cheirogaleus major | reverse complement strand
AAAAATAAAATATTATTAAAAAGCATATATTAAGACATTATGAACAGTTTCATACTGGTGCATGAAGAGACAGAGATAGATGGAAAAGAATTGAGACTTCAGAAATAGTCCTAAATATGAATATTTAGAGTAACATAAAGGTGATAATTCCAATTAAGAGGGAAAATAAATGGTGTTGGGACACTTGGCTAGCTATATGGGGAAAAAAAATCAACTTTGGATTTCTACCTCATTCCTTATTAAAAAGTAAAATCCATCCTAGCACTCTGGGAGGCCGAGGCGGGTGGATCGCTCAAGGTCAGGAGTTCGAAACCAGCCTGAGCAAGACCTCGTCTCTACTAAAAATAGAAAGAAATTAATTGACCAACTGAAAATATATACAGAAAAAATTAGCTGGGCATGGTGGCATATGCCTGTAGTCCCAGCTACTTGGGAGGCTGAGGCAGTAGGATCGCTTGAGCCCAGGAGTTTGAGGTTGCTGTGAGCTATGGTGATGGCACGGCACTCTAGCCCGGGCAACAGAGTGAGACTCTGTCTCAAAAAAAAATAACAGACGTTGGTGTCTTATTCTAGACCTGTGCTACTTATCACTAAACCACACTGCTTCTCCAGAGGTTATAACCACTATATTCTTCTGCTTTTCAGTAGAATTTAGAGAAAGGATAGACTGGGCACAGTGGCTCATGCCTGTAACCCTAGTGTTCTGGGAGGCCGAGGTGGGAGGATTGCTTGAGCTCAGGAGTTTGAGAACAGCCTGAGCAAGAGCAAGACCCCGTCTCTACTAAAAACAGAAAAAAAACACACACACACACACACACACAAAACAAATTAGCTGGACAATTAAAAATAGAAAAAATTAGCCAAGCATGGTGGCTCACGCCTGTAGTCCCAGCCAGCTACTCTTGAGGCTCAGCCAGGAGGATTGCTTGAGCCCAGGAGTTTGAGGTTGCTGTGAGCTAGGCTGACACCACAGCACTCTATCTGGACGACAGAGTGAGATTCTGTTTCAAAAAAAAAAAAAAAAAATAGAGAAGGGTGCAACAAATAAAACCATAGAAGCTTAGAGCTGTGGGAAATTTGCTATGAATGCAGTATTTGCATTATTATTGGCTTAAGTTGCAAGTATTTTGCTCAGACATCTTGGACATAGTCTCTGGACACCACACTATACTCAGATCAGGTCTGCCATTTCAATCAAGGTAAAAAGGTTCACCTATAAAATAGTTTATTTCTGAAAAGAATTGGAGTTTGGTTTGGTATTGGTTTGGAGTTTTGTTATTGTGTGTGGGTAGATACAAAAAAACATTTTTAACCAAAACATTCTACCCAAATATTATTTAGCTCCCACCTTTGCCATAAAATTTATTTTGATTACTTTAGTCTTTTTTTTTTCCCCCCACTCTCTCCTCTTTCCTCCAGTCACCTTTCTCTACTGTCTTGTTTAGGATTCTGTAGATTCCAAATGAAAGGAATCCAGTTCAAAATAGTTAAGCTAAAGAGTGGTTATTGGAAGAATACTAGGACCACTGGCTGAATCAGTGGAACAGCTGCGGGACAGGGCCAGTTCCTGGGACACTGAGCCATGAAATTGAACTTTCAATTCCCACAGTACCCCTCTCTCCACCTTAATCTCTTCTCTTTACTTCTCTTTTTTCTGAGTTAATTTCATTCCTACCAGTCATGGTATCACTTGGTTGTGAGGCAGCTCCAGTTTGCCCTATCCCCAGTAAGGGGCTCAGAGAAGAAACGTTTCTTTCTCCCTTCTTCACTATATCTAAATCCCAGGGAAAGATTTTGGCCCAGCTTGAATTGTGTTTATGTCCTTTGAACCAATCATTCTGAGCAGGAAGTTGAGGTGCTGTGATTGTTTAGGCTGAGAATAAGTGAATGAGTGCCTCTAGGTGGGAATGGGAGAAACTGAGTTTGGCAGACCCATCAAAACCCCGTGGGGGTGGGAGGAAGTTGGAGAGATCAGTTTTCCGGAAGGAAGGAAGGGTGCTGTTAGAAGAAGGGGAAAAGAAATGCTGAACAGATAATCACAAGTTTCTGCTAAGGCACTTTTCTCTCTATGTTGAGATTATGGAATCTTTGAAGACTTATAGATGTAGACTTGGGAGTGAGAAAGCCTTGAAATTGGATTCCCTTTGAATCCTTTATAGTACTTTGTACGCAACTAGATGCTTAATAAGCAATTATTTATTTCAACCTCTGTTTGTAATACTTTTCACTATTTTGGCTCATTCTAGTCATGGTTTTAGGCAGACATTATCTTTCTATTTTTAGTTGTGAACTAAATTATTTAATGATTGTTTCTGTGTTTAGTTCAAGATCTTTTGGGGCACAAGTTATTGGTAGCTTGGTTAAACTACATATCTCAAAAACATGGCTGAATGAAATTCCTCTTCAAATATTATAACACGCCAATTGTTCCCCCATATTTTTAATGGATTGCTTTTTTACTGAAAATGATACACCAAATCAAAGAATTGACTTGTTAAAGATTCTGTGTTCCTTAGAAACTAATTGATGCTAAAGTAGATGATTTTGATGTGTGTTCGTCTCAGTGGCTAACTGGCTTACATATTTGTTGAATTCAGGATATTTTTTATCATCTAGATTTTTTTTAAACTTTAAAGTTTTTAAATTTAGTTTAACTTGCTTAAAGAATTTTGTCATTTAATGCAAATGCCACATTTATACATAAGACAAAAATATTTAAGTCATTCATGTATTGATTATTTTCATTTTCTCCTTAGGAACTGAGAGAAAGCTATAATACACAACAGTTAGCCCTTGAACAACTTCATAAGATCAAACATGACAAACTGAAGGAAATTGAAAGAAAAAGATTAGAGCTAATCCAGAAAAAGAAACTAGAAGATGAGGCTGCAAGGTAATATAGCTGATAAATTTATTATACTATATTGTTAGAATTCTAATTTTGTTGCCCATATCTTTAGTTTAACTATGACAACGTAAGGGGAATGAAAGGATTATCCTAGGATGCTAATCAGAATCTAGATTTTATAAGTTAAATCTTCCTTTTAGGGACCGAGTTTACAGTAACCAATTTTATGTTCCATTAGTGAAAAATATGACTTTGGAGTTAGACCTATTTTAGAATTCTTGGTCTGCCACTTACTATCTGGATGACCTTGGTTTAGTCATTTTACCTTTCTGAACCTCAGTTTCTCCATCTGAAAAAAAGAGACATTGATATATACCTCATAGGTAATTGTGAATATGAAATAAATTAATGTGGCTAAAGAGCCAAGTATAATTTCTTGTATGTAGTAAGCACTCATTAATTCCATCTCTCCATAATAAATCTGTCACTGTTTTCTGAAAGACCATAAAATCCAAATACTTAATTTTATAAAGTAATACTGAGTATGGAGTGCCATGTTAATGCAGTTCTCTTTATACTATTGAGATATATTAATTGCCTTCATTTGTAGCAAGAAGTAAGACAGTTGTGGTATCTGAAGCCTACAACCATTCATTTAGAGACTTTGCATGATTTTTTTTATGTCATAAAGATTATTTTTCTAATATATTCCTCTGCTTCTCCCAAGTTCTGTAGTATCAGAAATTAGTATAATTAGTTAACAAATATCGATAGGCCAATATTTCTTTGCCTTGGTAAAGAATAATATTCATGAAAGAACTAATAATTACTAGTAAGGCAAAAAAGATACATTACCATTTAGCAGGCTTCTATTCTAAATGGCTTCAAAATGGCCACTTCCAACACATTTTTGCTGAGTGGCTTTTGTCGGCTGTGATGCCAGTAGACTCTGGATTGCTCCTTGCCTCCTGGGTTCCTCATAATTCTAATAGGGGAGTCAGACAGTTCAACAAATAGCTATAATAGTGTTTACTCTAAGACCACTGTTTTTGTGGACTCTAACAAAAAATAATGTAGAAATAGAGACAGTAGAGTTCAAACAAAGTAGACTTTTAGTTGCCACTTAACGTTGCACAAAAGAACTATGCAGTGGTTACATAGCTAGTGCCTGAATCAGAGTTTTCTGATATATCATGCAGTTAACTTGATACCTCTTCATCTTGCTCACAATTCCCTTCAGTCCAACAGATTATATTGGTAATACACATTTCATTTCTCTCATCATTCTTGTACATTATCTTAGTGGATAGAGAGGAGATATCAAAGAGAACAGAAGTATATGTAGGATCTAATCAGTCCAGAGCTGGGTCTTAGTACCACATCTTGGTTTGCTTGGCCATTCACCCAGGTATGTTCCCTTCTTCTCCCATGCTATTGATAATAGGTTTTCCCATTGTAGGGAAAACCATTCTCTTTGCCTGTTGTCCAGCTCCTGAGGCATCTCCTCGCACTGGACCCATTATTACTTATCCACTAATTCACATAGGAAAGTTTACCAGAATTCTGGCGGAGTTTCCTGGTAGTGTGCTCAGCCTACTCCACCTCCCCTCAGTGGAGCCTAGAGTAGAGGGGCCAGGTGCCCTCCCCCCTTAGAGAGGGATTTAAGTAAGAAGCCTCACCTGTGCTTTTCTTGCCTTACATTTACTTGGGTGTAATAACCTGGCCGAAGGAGAAGTTGGTAGAAAGGACGAAGAGCTGGAAAAAGAGAGAGAAGGAAGAAAGGAGAGAGAGGTGAGGGAGGAGAGGAGAGAGGAAGGGAGAGGAGGGAAGGGGAGGAGAGGGGTAGGGAAGAGGGAGAAGAGAGGAAAGAGGAGAAAGAAAGTTTACCAGAATCTAATGAACTCTCTGGTCTTTTCTTTGTCTCACTACATATGTGCTAAGTACACTGGTAGTGGTGTTTATAGTGCTGTGAGAATTCAAATGAATCCTAGGCTTGAGAGAGTGTCAGGGAAAGTTGCAGAGGAACAGAAAAAGGGAATATTAGTTGAAATTGAGTGAGGATGCAAGCGAAGCATTGTTCACAAAAGAGAACCAGATTTCAGTTATGGAAAGCTGCTGGAGGAAGCATTCTGTGATGTGATAGAGGACATAAAAGGGTTTGGAAAGGATTAGAAGGAAGCTAGTAATGGAAGAATGAACCAGAAATATGAAGTATAAAATAATTTGGGGATGAGGAGAAAGGATTGATGCCTAAGGGCTTACAGTCTTTTTAATTATACAGGATTTCTAAATTCCTCCAGTAATTAAGGAATAGAAATATGGAATTAATCCAAGACTCTCACTTTGGTGGAATATAAATGCTCCCAGATCACAGGGATATATCCAGCCACAACCTCCACTGTCCCTGAAAGTGCTAAATTTACTGGTGGCAGCTCTGCCTCTGAGTAAGGTCATAAAAATACATGCAAGGGAGAGCTGTAAAGTACATTAATTCTAATACTAAAATAATTAAGTCTGATCACAGATCATCTTGACTGACTAGAAACCAAACTGTAGCTGCATCAAATGTCATAGAAACATTTATAAAGGCTTGGACATATAATGGAAAAATGCTCTATTATCTAAGCAAATGAAAAAAGACTTTTTGAAGTGATAATATAAAAAGTAGGTAACCTTTCCAGAAGCACTTCTAATTTTCACAGCAATGACTAAATCTCAAAAACAGAGATTAGATGGGATAGTGGGAATAAAAGCTGGAAGGCAGTCCTTGTGAACAATGTGGAGGAAGGGGAAGGAGATTTAGATATGATTTTTAGATTTGTTTGCTGAATGGTTCCATTTCAAGTTTTTTCCTTGAGTTTTGAGGTTGGTTGGCAGGAGGTAATTTGAGGGTGTAGGAAGTTGTCAGTCACACACCTCAGCTCATCCATTAGTCCAGGGCTCTTCTTTTGATTGATTGATGTTTTCCCTTTCATCTCTGGTCTCCACTGTTTCTCCCTACCAATACCTCTTTGCTGATTCTTGAACTCGACAGGAACCAGATCTTCTATTGTATTTTTATTTAGTGTAAAAAAATTTTTAGGACCTTATGCAAACTCTTTTTCTTTTATGTAAGGAAAGCCAAGCAAGGAAAAGAAAACTTATGGAGAGAAAGTCTTAGAAAGGAGGAAGAAGAAAAACAAAAGCGACTCCAGGAAGAAAAAACACAAGAAAAAATTCAAGAAGAAGAACGGAAAGTTGAGGAGAAACAATGTAAGGATAAGGATAAAAATAATACATTTGATATTTTTTGAGACATAACTACTAAAGTAATAAGAGAAACAACAACCCGATGAGAAGCAAAAAAAGGAACAGACAATTAAAACAGAAAGATGCTAATTTTAAAGTCAGAAAAGATCTTTTTCTAAATTAAATGTGGATGAAAAGTATGTAGGCTTATTAAAACAGATTGAAGGTAGAAATCTTAACACAACAGGAAAATAGAATATAGTTACCATGACTTAACTGAAAAGATCCTGACCTGATTTTCGTAATTGAAGTAGAATAGTTTTAAATACTTTATTCAACCAGTAGAACTAAGCTTTTTATTTTAATGAAACAACAGTAAAATTTTAAGTCTTTGCACAATGAAATTTTCTCAGAAAGTATACTTTGTTTTTTGATACACCTCAGAGTCTATTCCTAAAGTACTTTGAGTGTCATTATATCTTTTTTTTGGATACATAAACCTTCGAATCAATATTAGTGATCCAATGTGTTGAAAATTTGACAAGCAGCACTCTGGGAGGCTGAGGAGGGAGGATCGCTCAAGGTCAGGAGTTCAAAACCAGCCTGAGCAAGAGTGAGACCCCATCTGTACTAAAAATAGAAAGAAATTAATTCGCAAACTAAAAATATATAGAAAAAATTAGCCTGGCATGGTGGCACATGCTTGTAGTGCCAGCTACTCGGAAGGCTGAGGCAGCAGGATTGCTAGAGCCCAGGAGTTTGAGGTTGCTGTGAGCTAGGCTGATGCCACGGCACCCCAGCCAGGGCAACAGAGTGAGACTCTGTTCCAAAAAAAAAAGGAAAGAAAAGAAAATTTGACAAGCCTAAGCATTTATTCTAAAAATGAACAAAGTAAAAAATTTTTAATCTTATCAAATCCAGTATATTTGTGAACTCTATTTTTCATTTAGAATCATACTGATAACTCTATAGTTCTTTCTTCAGCCAACCCTGTTTGCCTACTAATATTCTCATTTGTGACTTCCTTTTTGTGGTTTTCTTCCCTGTTGTTTTCTGTGTTCTGACCTCCACAGATCAAACTAAGTGTCTCTCTGCTTAATCTCCTTCCTCTTTGTATAGCCCAGCCCAGCACTCCTCCACCTTCCTTTGCATCCACGTGCATGCTTCAGCCTGCAAGTCTTCTCTTTGTTTTACTGCCTCCTACTTTGCTTAAGATGAACATCCTTGCTTGCCTTTATATTGATTATATGACTAGTCAGGATATTTAAATCCTAACAAATCTGTATCAAATGGATTTTCATTATACTGTTTTAATGTTCAGTTTTTCTTTTAGATTTTAAGAGCTCTTTATTAAGTCGTAGCAAAGATATGTATACATGAAAGTAGCAAATAATGACAATTATCTTCTCTTTAGGCGAGACAGCTAGTGTTTTGGTGAATTATAGAGCATTATACCCCTTTGAAGCAAGGAACCATGATGAGATGAGTTTTAATTCTGGGGACATAATTCAGGTAGGAAACAAAGTCTTTTTTCTTATGAATAAGCTGAATACATTGTAATATATTACTTTCTATAATAATATTGACTATAATTTTATATAATTATTTTCTTTTATGAAATATTTCTTAAACATCACCTTATTTGACCCTTACAACATATCTCAGAGCTGCATAAGCCAGCTATTATTACTACCGTATTCTAGGCAAGGAAGCTTAGATTCACACAAATTGTAACTGTCAGCATTGCAGTGCCAGAGTGGGATGCAAGTATATAGCTTTTGATTTCCAAAGCTAGTGTTCTGTCTACTCTGCCATACTGCTTCGCATCATAAAAGGTGATAATAATTTTGTTATTTTAATGAATTAACAATAAAATTTTGCAGGGCTGGTTATATTCTAGCAACTGTTAAGAGTTGAAGGAGTTAGATTCTGCAGCTCTAACTGGATACAGGCCATTTATTCCTTGGAACAAAAGATCTTTATTGTATTATCACAATCCATGTAAAATGGATGAATAAGAGAAGATCCATAGGATAATGTTTGAGAGAGCCAGTGTGATATAATGGAAAGAGTACAGGCTTTAGAAGCACACAAACTGGGATTTTAGTCTCTCTGCTTCAGTTTTCTTCTTCTTTAACTTAGGTACTATTACCCAGAGTACCTAGCCAGTGTCTGTTTTCTTTTTTCCCTCACCAGTTTGGTATATTTTATTGTTAGGTAGCAAATGTTTATTGACACTTGGAATAGCATTTACCAGAACTCAAGCATACAAGATGATCCCCAGATACACATTCGCCATAGCAATGCCATAGCTGCTCCTGAGCTGGGGGAGAGGTCTGTTTTACAACCAGCCCAAGGCCATGTCTGCTGTCCTTACTGTTCCTCCTCTACTTGTTGATGATGGTGAGATAGATAGATAGGAAGCAAGGTCTCATCAGCATAATGGAGGGGGCAAAGGAGATTTCATGGAATGAGAAAAAGATTAGAAATTCCATTAAGTCCTGGCCACATTTCCATGATATGCTGAAATGTTTTTCTAGCCTTCTAATCTATTAATGGTATTTTTGAAGTGATAAGTAGTTTCACTAGGCCTGTGAGAATTTATGTAAAATTTTCTAGTTTAACTCAATATGTAAATTGACAACTAAAAATTGATAACAACTATAAATGACAGTTATGAAATGGATTAAAATTGACTCCTTCCTAAAATAACTTGGTCTAACTCTACAGAATGAATGAGCTTTTTCTTGTTGATGGGGTTGAAAATATTAAGGAAAAGTATTATAGAAATTATGCTTTTAAAAGTTTGTAGGAAAAGGAGGAAGTTAACATTTGAATGTCAGTACTCATGGATTCACAGTGATTTCTTGCCTTGAGACCACACATTTAAATCAGGCATAATGCTGAGCATTCTGCAGCATTGGAATACTTTAGGTTACAGAATTCTTCAGGGTTTATCGAGTTCTTGTCTTCATTTTTATTGCTCTAAACTAGTCTTAAACTAGATCTACAGGATAATATTTCTTAAGTGGTTCCTTTTGTTCTATTTCAGAATACCATTTTGTGATAGTTACACAGCTATGACATTATTTATATCGTTTATAGAAGCTCTGGTTGAGGACTTTTCTAAACATTTCATTCATTATGTAATAAATAGCCAGACATATAACATTAAATAAGAATTATTTACCATAAACATAAATGAAGTTTCCCTGTTAATAAATCCATTTATTATTAATTAAACTTTAAGTCTGTTGTTTATCTAATTTAGAATAATCCATTCAAGTTAACATTTGTTGAGTTTCTAACTATGTGCCTGTTGGTGGTATACAAAAATGAGTAAGGAGGCCATAGTCGAAGAAGAAGACAGAAATGTGTAAAACTATACAAAATATAAATTTTGATTAGCAATTTATATCAACAAAGTACTATGGAAACCCAGAGAATGAAGCAAAAACAACCAAATAGAATTGGGAGGCATTTTCACCAAGGATGAGATGGAGGAAGGCCTCAAAGGATTATGCTTTATATTTGCTAGTGCTTTACAGTTTCTTAAGCGGTTCTGTAATTATTCTCAATTCAAATCTGAAAATAACCCAGAGGAAAGCAGTATAGGTATTGTCCCCAAAATTTATAGATAAGCAAACTGAGACTTTAGATAATATTGGTTATCTTAATAGAGGATAACCAGGTAGCATGGCTAAGACTGAAACATGGTTAACTCCCAAGTCTGTGGTCTTTCCTCTAAACCACGTAACATTCTGGGCAGGAGGAATACCTTAAATAAAAACATTGAGGCTTGTGAGTAGTACCAAGTGTATTTAAAGAATGTCACATAACCATTTGTCTAGAATATAGGACAAAGGGTAGGAGATGAAGCTAGAAAGTTAAGTTGGAACCTGAAAAACTATAATTTCTTTCAGAGGCTTTAAATTCTACACTAAGAGGTTTGAACTTTGAAGAGCTTTAAAATAGAGTGACAGTATCTACTAGGAGAAAAATCCTAATGGGTCTGGAGTGACTTAAATTAGAGTAAAAGGCATTGATACTAGAAAGGGAGAAGTAAGACTGTCTTTATTTTCAGAAGACATGATTGTGTAGAAAATCCCACAGAATCTAAGAAAAAGCTACTAGAACTAATAAGTAAGTTTAAGTTTAGCAAGGTTGTAGGATACAAGATCAATATACAAAAATCAGTTGTTTCTGTGTATAAACAATGAACATTCAGAAGCTGAAATAAAAATACCATTTAAATAGCATAAAAATATGAAACTGACAAAAGATTTGTAAAACCTATTTATTGAAAATTATAAAGTTTTGTTGAGAAAAATTGACCTAAATAAATGGAGAGATATATAATGTTCATGGATTCGAAGACTAAGTATTGATAAGAAATCAGTTCTCCTCAAATTGTTGTATAGATTCAAGGCAATTTTAATCAAAATCTCAGCAGGCTTTTTTTGTAGAAATTGATGAGCTGATTCAAAACCAAAACAGCTTTGAAGAAGAAGAACAAAGTTGGAGGTTTTTTTATTACCTGAATTTAAGGCTTATTATAAAAGTTACTGCAGTCAAAACAGTTGTGACAACATTCAGATAGGCAAATAGATAAATGGAACAGAATAGATAAATAGATCCCCCCCCACATATGTACATATATGTATCTAAACAACTGATTTTTGACTGAGGTGTAAAAACAAGTCAGTGAAGAAAGGATAATCCTTTAGGCAAATGATGTTTGAACAATTGGATATCCTTATGCAAAAACCCGAACTTTTATTTATTTCTTGCAACATATATACAAATTAACTCAAAATAGATCAAATGCAAAACCTAAATTATAAACCTGAAAGTGTAGAACTTCTAGAAGAAAACATCAGAGAAAATCTTTACGATTTTGGGTTACTCAAAGACTTTTTAGATTCTTAGATACAAAAAAGAATCTGAGAAATGGTGCTTCTTTTTGAGAGAAAATGTTCTATAATTGATTGTGGTCATGGTTCCATAACTCTGTGAATATACTAAAATCCATTTAATTATACGCTTCCAGTAGAGCCCAGTAATTGAAAATAGTATCTCAATAAAGTGTTATTAAAAACAAAAAAAATTGACATTCATCTATCATATGACCCAGCCATTCTGCTCTTGGGTATTTGCCTAAGAGAATTAAAAGCATATGTCCCATACAAAGACAAATGTTCCTTTATTTGTAATAGCCAAAAACTGGAAACAACTCAAATGTGTATCAATATGTAAAAGGATAAACAAATTGTGGTATATCCATAGATGTCATATTACTCACCAATAAAAAGGAAGGAACTGTTCATACCCACTACAGCATGGATGCTCTCAAAATATGCTGAGTGAAAGAAGGCAGACCAAAAAAAGAATATATATATATATAGTATGACTTTATTTATATAAAATTTTAGAAAATGCAAACCAATGTATAGGACAGAAAGCAGGCCAGTATTTTCCTAGGGATGTGGAACAGGTCATGGGGAGGGGAGAGAGTGAGTACTCAACAGTAGAGCAAGAGGAAACTTTTGGGGGTGATGGATACCTTTGTTATCTTGATTGTGGTGATTTTTTACAGGTATATACATATGCCAAAATTTATCAAATTTAGCACCTTAAACGTGAAATTTGTGTTAGTTATACCTCATAAAGATGTTTTTAAAAATCTTAATGGATTCTACATGATTTTAACAGATATAACACTGTCAAATCTGTGTTTTAGAAAGGAATGGAGTGGAGAAAAGAGACACAGCATATTCATTTATTCAGTGAATTAAACAGATATCTGTGCTAGACAGGGGCAGGGGGTCAATAAAAAGGCTCACAGACATATAGAAGATGTCTCTAAGTAAATAATAAGACAATAAATGCCTATATGACATAATGCCTATGTACTATAACTCTGGCTTGAGCTGGGAGCAGTTAACAGAATCTTGAAGAATGAGTAAGAATTGCAGTAATCTTGAATGTGAAATGAAAAATACCTGAAGTAGGTAGGTGAAAGTGGGGTTGAAGAAAAATTCAGAAGAGTTTTTAGTGACAAACTGAGGAGTTTGGATGTGAAAGTATAGGAGAAGTAAGAACCAAATATTTTTTATTTAGAATGACTAACTTTTTGGTGGTAAGAGAATAGAGATATAGGGAATTTAGAAGTGGATGGGGTTGGAGGGAGGTGGAGAGAAAAGCTCAGTCTTAGACTGGATTTGGAAGTTCCTGTGGGACATCTGGTTGAAGGTATCTTGCAAGTCGTTGAAAAGTACAGGCTTGTCCTTTTGAGAAGAGGTCAGTTCTGAAGATACAACTTTTGGTCCATTGTTACATAAAGAACTGATTAAACTATTCAGGAAGGTTATAGCATATAGCAAGAAAGCCACCAATGAGGCTGAGTGCGGTGGCTCATACTTGTAATCCTGGCACTTTGGAAAGCCAAGCCAGGAGGATCTCTTGAGGCCAGGAGTTCGAGACCACCCTGAGCAATATAGTGAGACCTTGTCTCTACAAAAAATAAAAAAAAATTAGCTGGGTGTGGTGGCACATGCCTATAGTCTCAGCTACTTGGGAAGCTGAGGCAGGAGGATTGCTTGAGCCCAGGAATTTGAGGCTGCAGTGAGCTATGACAATGTCACTACACTCTAGCCTGAGCACACTGATAAGACCCTGTCTCAAAAACAAAACAAAACAAAACAAAACAAGCCAATGATGAAACTTGAGGGTGTCATCAGTGTTTAAGGGATGGGGACCAAGAAGGCAAAAGAAGAGATACTGTGAGGACAGAGGATGTCACACTGTAGGAGGGAAATGTCTGATAGAAGAAATAAAACTGATAAATTACCTAGTATGTTTTACCAGTTGGAAAATAGTATTCAGAGAAGGTTTTATAGTTATGTTAGAGAATTCAGGAAGACTCTGTAATAGGAACAAAGAAAACTAGGCAAAAAGAAAAAAACCAAAAAAAAAAAAAAAACCCCACAAAGTAATGATTAACTATAGGAAATTAAAAAGTTTATAAGAAAGCAAATGTAATTAGCAGAACACTGCATGACTCAGATGTGAAATATGTACATAGTCATAATAATATAAATATAAAATATAATTTAACCAGAAATTATGCTATAACAATATTGGTAGACTAAGAGGGTGCAGTGAAAGAGAGATAAGTACATCTTCATTTTCCATAACCAGAAGCCAATAGATAATGTCTCACATTGAAAAATTCAAGAAATAGCAGTATAAATATGTCATTTAGAAATAGAGAAGATAATACAGAAGAAACAACTAAGAACGGCAAGTTGCTGTTAGGAGTGAAAATCAGAACATAAGGAGCCATGGAGTAGGGGACGATATTTTGCATCATAAGCTGTGTATAATGCTATTTGTCATTGTAAATTACTTTCATGAATTAACTTGGATAAAATTAAGATTTAAAAAGATAATTCATCAATCACTAGAAATGGTAGCTTATTGTTTGTAGAAAATGCCGTAGCTATTTAGTTAGATGGGCTTAATGCTGAAAATAAGAATACTATACAATAGTCTGCATCTCTTTCCATTGTAAATGTGTGGCTTTCTAAGCACTGTTAACTCTTCTATTTGTTTCTTTAGGTTGATGAAAAAACCATAGGAGAACCTGGTTGGCTTTATGGTAGTTTTCAAGGAAGTTTTGGCTGGTTTCCATGCAACTATGTAGAAAAAATGTCATCAGGTGAAAAAGCTGTATCTCCTAAGAAGGCCTTACTTCCTCCTACAGTATCTTTACCTGCTACCTCAACTTCTTTTGAGTAAGTTTTTAGCTAAGAGTGGAGTTTACATAGCTCAGCAAATGTACAAATACCTAATATGTAGTTGTGTCAGCTTGCTCTACTTCATCATATTATAATCTGAGCTAGACACTCCAAGAGTACCTTTTGTTCCAAATTTAATATTGAAATTTAGTAAATGAAAACATAGGTCAGTAGTTTGTTCAAGAATCCATTTTTTTCCCCACAAATTGTATTTAAACACAGTGTACATAATATGCAAGTTAATAAATTAGTAGTACTTCATTAAGTTCTAAACAATTAGGTATACTTACATGAAGATGTTATATTTGCAGACCACTTCCTTCAAATCAACCAGCATCAGTGACTGATTATCAAAATGTATCTTTTTCAAACTTAAGTGTTAATACGTCATGGCAGAAAAAATCAGCCTTCACTCGCACTGTGTCCCCTGGCTGTATATCTCCTATTCATGGACAGGTATGTTGTCTGTAATTTTTGTGTGCTTTGGTCTTTGAATTTGCTCCTGATTCCTATAAAATAGAATGAAGATTTTGTACAAAGGCATCATTTACTCATTTAACCAGAATTTGTAACATTCAGTTTCTTTTTTATTCAAATGTGATATGAAGTTGAAAAAATGATTATTGCTTAGTGGTTTCTCAGCAATTATTTCCCATAGTACCAATTTGCTAGGAGCTAAGGTTTCTAAACTCAAAATATCATTTTTACAAATCTGATTACAATTGTTGTTGATTTGTAGTTATTGTAAAAAGATAAGAGAGTTAGGCTTGGGAGTTTTTGTTTTTTTCTTGAAATAAGTCATTTTTCTGGGAACCTTGGAACTTTTTTATGTATATTAGCTTCTGATTTAGATTTAACCATTGCAAGTATTGTTACATTAACATTATTGTAAAGAATCACAGACTTCATCAGAATAAAGTCTACAGATTTCACCTTCATTCAAAAAATGTGTATTGAATGACCATAGGTTCCAGACATTTCATTATGTGCCAGAAATTTAAGGAAAAATAAGTCAAAATTACCTGCCATTAAGTAGTTCATAATCTAATGAAGGAGACAGGCACATAAACAACCATGAAGTATGAGAAATGTTGTAATAATACGATATCTATGAAGTCCTGAGGGCTATACATAGGAGAGAGCATCTTATTTAATTGGTGGAAATTGGAGCAGACTTCACAAAGAGCAGAGTATTTGAGTAGGATCTTGAAAGATAAGCAGTATTTCACCAAACAGGAAAAGAAAGTTATTCCAGTGAAAAAAATTTGCAAGTTACTGAGGCCTGTTAATACAAGATGTTTGCAGGAAACAAGAATTGTTAATATGCCTAGAGTACAGGATTCATGGAGAAAGGGTTAAGAAGTGAAGTTGGAGACAGAAATTGAAGTTAGTTGTGAAGCATTTAATACCCTGCTTAACCTGGCAATGGGACGTCCCTGAAGGTTTTTTTGTGGGTTTTTGTTGGTTTTTTTTTTTTGAGACAGAGTCTCACTCTGTTGCCCTGGCTAGAGTGAGTGCCGTGGCATCAGCCTAGCTCACAGCAACTTCATACTCCTGGGCTCAAGCAATCCTTCTGCCTCATCCTCCTGAGTAGCTGGGACTACAAGCCTGCGCTACCATGCCCGGCTTATTTTTTTCTATATAATTTTAGTTGGCCAATTAATTTCTTTCTATTTTTAGTAGAGACGGGGTCTCGCTCTTGCTCTTGCTCAGGCTGGTTTCAAACTCCTGACCTTGAGTGATCCTCCCACTTCGGCCTCCCAGAGTGCTAGGATTAAAGGCGTGAGCTACCACGCCTGGCTGTCCCTGAAAGTTTTTAAGGGAGGAGTTGATGTGTATATTTCAGTACTGTGATGGGTGCAGAACCTAAAGTAGAAGAGATTGAGGAGTTAAATTGTAAAGCAAGTTTAAGACCTCAAAGACAAATTTCTTTGAGGAGTTTTAGAAGTAGAGAAGTTGAGAAAGAAGGTCGAAGAGAGAGACTGTTACGAAATATTTTTAGAACATGAGAAAGCAGAAGAGAAATTTGGGGTACAAGTGAAGAGGTTAACCTTATTAAAAGAACAAAAACAATCCTTCTTCTGAGAGGGGAGGGAGAGAAAGAAAAATGAATAAGAATACACAGAAATTAAGAGTCAGCAGAAACATGGAGGGAGGCCAAACATAACTGAATCTCGTTTCCTAGTAAAGTGAACTGAATCAACTACAGTTAAGAGACATTGGAAACTGGAAGAGAAAAAAGATTTACAGTAACTCTTTCCCTTTTCATTTGTTCTATGATATATATTTCATAGACTTATGAATTCATTTCTTGAGAACCCCCACTGCTACCTTCTATACCAGTGATGATGTTTCCTTGAAGGGTAGATATTCAGTCTGTCTTTAACTTAGCAGAAGGCTACTCACATGGTTGTCTGTCATATGTAATTTTAAGTCAGTTAGTAGATTAAGGGTAAGTCGCCAGTACACCAGACTGATCTGCTGTTTGAACAGTAAGTATGTTAAATACTCAGAGACAGAAATCATGGTTACCATTGTCTCTTTTTAAATTTTTGTGGTTTTGTTTTCATAGGGACAGGTTGTAGAAAACCTAAAAGCGCAGGCTCTTTGTTCCTGGACTGCAAAGAAAGATAATCACCTGAACTTCTCAAAACATGATATTATTACTGTCTTGGAGCAGCAAGAAAATTGGTGGTTTGGGGAGGTGCACGGAGGAAGAGGATGGTTTCCAAAATCTTATGTTAAGATCATTCCTGGGAGTGAAGTAAAGCGGGAAGAGTAAGCATCTTTATGTATTGTACATGAGGTATAGATGTTGGTATTTTCTCTGGCAAGTCAGCCATAGTATGACTGACTATACAATAAAATAAAAAGTTTATGCTCAGGTTTGATTATCAGAAGCATATTTCCTAGGGTGAAAAAAAGCATATTTCAGATACTTGTTCCAGGTTTAGAATATCTTTTGTTCTAGTTATTTCAGATTCATAAAGTTTTCAAAATACTTAAAATTTTAGATCTCTTGCTTTCTTTGGACCATAAGATCAGTTAGAAAAGTTACTTTGCATTTCCTTTCAAGCATTTCTCCCTTGTTTACTATAAATTATCAATATTTAAATAAGTCTTTGCTCAAGGCCTCCCATTTGCCAAATTGGAGCATTCCCATCTCTGGGTCTCCAGGGTTCCTTGAACATAACCTCGCATTGCTCATAGCACATTGCATTATAGTTAATGACTTTTTTTTACCCATATTCTTATTAGGTCATAAACTCCATGAGGGTGGAATGCATGTCTTTTTTTGTTATTTGTTTGTTTTTCGGTTTTAATGCCTACTGTAATTTTAATGCATAGTAGCTGCTCAGTCATATTAGCTCAGTGAATGAAGAGAAGAGCAAATGAATAAACAATCATATGAATGAACTTTCAGATGACCAAAAACTAAAAACCAGATAGGTTAAGTTCCCTGGCCTTTATTTCCCAGTTCATAGGAGAGTCAAATTGTCAGATGTCTTTAATACAAGGAAGTAGGAAACAATACAGGATGTTCCAAAGCCTCCATATAAAGAAAAAATTTTGTAATAAATATTTTGTAAATAAAGATATGTTTAGCTACAATTTCCCATTTTCCCTATATATGGCAACTTTTGGGACACTCTGTATACCTACGGGTAATTATCTCTTGTGTTTTGTATGGAGTTGATCTAAATAGAAAAGCAGTCTGATTTAATGAAAAGATGCTGGTCTTTAGAAATCAAGAGGTTTGAGTTCTGCTATTTGTGCCAGGCTATAAGGAGTAACCTATTTGGTCTTCAGTTTTCTAATAGATTGAATGAAAATATTAAATAAATAAGCTTTAAGAATCCTTTCAATGCTGAGTTTCTGTGTATCAATATTAGTTCAAAGGCGGAAATTTACTTTTCATACTAACATGGAATTTTAGATTTAGAAGGCTGTAACAACAACAAAAGTAAACAACAATATACAGCTGACAATTGTATGCCAACACCGTGCTAGGCCCTTTTTGGGAATTATCTTGTTTGGTGTCCATAACGTAAGAGAAAAAAAATTAATCAAAAAGAGATTAAGTTTAACTATTTTAGATTCTAACTTTTCATTTAATTGCCATTCTTTTCTAACATCTAAGGCATGTATCTTGAAAACCTGCAGTAATGGAGAATTCAGCACTAAACAAGGCAGTGTTCATTCATTTGTGGCCAGGAGTTGTAGTAAGGTTCCCCTTCTGTTTATTTAAAAATTGCCTCACTATGTGGGAACCCTGGTGCATCCCACAGGCGTCTAGTTCTTAAACATAACAGTCTTCCAGATTTTTGAAAACATTTTCCTAGGTTAAAATGGAAATTGATGTTATCCCTGTTCTGAGATAAAAAAATAAAGTTTTATTATTTTTATATTTTTTAATATAGTATACTCTTGCCAAACAATAAAATCTATGAAATGCCCTTGTTTTTCCCAGACCAAACCAAGCCCCATAAGTGCTTCACCAGAAGACTGCCCATCTACCAATGTGCTGATGTCTTTTAAGTTTCTTTAGAAAGGCAAAATATCTCACTTTTGAAAAACTATTTACAAATCATATTGAAATTACTTAAATATGTTTTAAAATATAGATGTTTATAATTAAGCAGTTCTTAACTCAGTGGTTTTGTGTATGAGAGTCTTCCTAGTCTGTACTGAGACAATATTTAATTTGAGAAAGTCCTAAAAGAATGCACTGCTAAAACCTGCCGTATTCATCAAATCATCTTTCTTGTTTTATGCTTGTGTCTTTTTTGGAGTTTCATTGTTGTTTTTTGTTTGTTTGTTTATCTGACAGGCCAGAAGCTTTGTATGCAGCTGTAAATAAGAAACCTACCTCTACAGCCTATCCAGCTGGAGAAGGTAAGCTTTTGGCAACTTGTAAATTAGGTGGGAATCAGGTTAGCTACTGACTAATTATCTGACTTTGCACAGTTGTTATTCTCCCCGTTTCTGTCTCCAAGTGTTAAAGGTGGGTTAGGAAAACTTGCCCCTATCTATTTCACATGAATGTTAAGAATTTAGTAGAAATATAGCTGAAAATACTTGGCACTTTTAGAAAGGCAGTGCTGTAAAAATTTGCATAGACTGACTCGATAAATAAGATCATAAATAAAGAGTGTTGCAATGATTGATGAATGATGTTTAGGAGGTAAGGAAATTTCAGTATTTAGTTGCTTATAAATTTCCTTTTAATTACAGTGTGTCATAAATCATTAAAGAAGATCAAAGTTCACTTTATCATAAATATTGCAAAGCATTTTTATATACCTTTGGGTTTAATTAATAATTATTTTGATTTTGTCAATGTGATGAAAAACGAAAGGTTGTCTACCCTAATTTCAGACAATATTTTTATTTAATAGTTGCATTGATTTATAAATGAAATGTATTTGTCCGTTGTAGAATTAAATAGTTGAAGTACATTTTATCTTTAGTTTAAAAAATTAGTTTAATGGTAAATTAAACAGGTTATTCAGTATCTACTATGTTGACAATTCTGTGCTGAAAAATACAAAGATAAATAAAGCACAGTCTCCAAAGTGCTCACAGTAGAGTGGTGCATACAGTTGTGATAAATTCTGTAATGAGTGAACAAAAACAACTTAATTTAGAGTAAGACCTATGAATCCACAGAGGTGGCAGTGTTACATCATCCTAAATAAGGAGTAGGATCTTGCATAGTGACAAAGGAAGAGAAAGTGTTTCTGGACAGAGGGAGTGGCATGAGCCGAGGCACAGTGGTGAAAGTTGAGGGAACTTCAGGTCACCAGTGAGGCTGGAACCGCAGGTGTACTGTGCAATGAATGCGGTGAGATGAGCCCAGAGGAGCATTTTGGAAAGGACCTTACTTAATAGCGTCCCTAAATCTTTTAATCACTGTTAGTTTTGTTAAATCAGCTACATTGAGTAATACTGGGATGTGAATAGTAAATAGGTTGTAGATGGTGTTTCTAATCTTCTCTAGTTGATGATATTCAGATCAAATTCCATGTTGGCAATTATAAATGAAACTTTACAGAAAAGAAAGAAAAGGACTTCTAAAACCCAGTCACTGACTGTTTCTTCTAACTAGTAGTAATCACAGGAACAAAGATCAAAGCCAATATAAACATTCAGACATTTCCCTGGAGGTGATAAACAAATATTTAATGAGCATTTACTTCAAGCCAAGCACTGTGTTAGGAGCTGGGTCATTGTGATGGAACTTGGCTTGTGGTGCTGCTGTCTGCTGGATATTGGACATTTCTATAGCTATATATAAAAGAATTAAAGAGAAAAGAATTTAGCAGATTAAAATATATTTTATATAAGAAGGTTAAAAAATATCTTTTCATATCTTGACTCCATTATCTAAGTAACTGAGTGACTTCATCTCACTGAGCCTGAGTTTCATTATCTGTAAAGTAGAAATACTAATTCTGTTGTTAGTTTTAGGTAATTCTTTGTGATTAAAAAAATAAAACAATTAGAAAAAAGAAACCCCAAGGTAAAGCTTTATGTTAAAGCAAATAACCTTTTTCTAAGGAATTATTAAATAATTACTTCATTCCTTTTTCTACTTTCAGATCTTTTTATATTAGGTTTCCTTAAGGCACAAAATCTTTTACAATAAATTTATACAAGATTTTGGAGATTAACCTAATTCCTTTTTCACATCTGTAATCTTACAACCAAAATCTGCTTCTTTTTGCTTTATTCCCTGCAGAGTATATTGCACTTTATCCATATTCAAGTGTGGAACCTGGAGATTTGACCTTCACTGAAGGTGAAGAAATATTGGTGACGCAGAAAGATGGAGAGTGGTGGACAGGAAGTATTGGAGATAGAACTGGAATTTTTCCATCAAACTATGTCAAACCAAAAGATCAAGAGGTAGAATTATTTTGATATTAAAAACAAAATTGTTCCATTCTTGTTGCTCCAGATTTATACTTAAAACAGAGGTATCATGTATATGGTTTTTATCAGACTTCCAGTTGCAAAGAAAACACTCAAGGTAGTTCTAGTAAAATGGAGTTTATTATTAAAGAGATAAGGGGGACAAGATTTCATGAAATTCTGAGAACAAGAGCCATAGGTAGGGCTGAGCCTTGTGATAACTGGAGCTAGGGAGTGGTTCTGGATTTGGAGCAGCTCAAAAAGGACCACCTTGAAGGAGTTTGTAAAGTTTTATTTACTGTTAACATTAATGTGACTCAGCCTACACTTTGAGCTCCTGCTTCATTTCATCCCACCACCAGTATATGTTGCAGAAGCTCTCAAACTGTTTGGTTTCAGTAAATTTACAGTCTTAAAAATTATTGAAGACCCCAGAGAGTTTTTTTTTAAGCATGTGGGTTATATTTAATGATACTTAGAATATTAGAAATTAAAACTGAAATTATTTAAATATCAACTCATTTAAAAATAACAATAATTAAATCTATTATATGATAACATAAATAGCTTACTTTTATGAAAAAGAGCTATATTTGTCAAGAAAACAAAGTTTAGTAAGAAGAGTGGCATTGCTTTATATTTCTGAAAATCTCTTTAATGTCTGGCTTAAATTGAAGTCAGCTAGATTCTCACATCTGTTACTCTATTCGGTCTGTTATGATATGCTCTTTTGGTTGAAGTAGATAAAGAAAATTCAACTTCACACACATATGGGAGAAAATGGAGAATTACTTTAATGACATTTACAGATATCTATGGATATTCTTTTTGATTCTACTACACCAAAACTTGACAAATGCTGAATGGGTTAATTGTAACATGGAATCTGAAGCCTTATCAGTGAAAATTTTTCCTGTACATTAAAATTCACTTGTCTATTTTATGCATTGAATGGATCTCTTACCCATGTGTGATGTGGTAACATCATTCACTGGTCATTTGGGAAATATTGAATCACTGAGTTATGCAGATATTCCCTGTATTGACATATTTCATTATACAATATTTAAAAAATCACATTTGTTAATATCATCACTTATCAGAAAAGTCTTTAAGTACTAGGAATCTGTCAAACTCACAATGATAGATTCAAGTTTTCTAAAATTTTAATTTTCCCTTGAAAGTTTGAATTTTATCATTGGCAACAAATCCTGTCAGCTATTTTCTTGAAGTGACAGGCTTTCTGCATTCATTTTTGGGAAAATATTTGCTAAATCCCAAATCTACCTGGTTTGTCTCTCAGTTTTTTGAAGTAAAAATGTTGTTCCATGAAAAACCTAGTTTAGCTCACAATTTAATCACACAAATGCTTTTCCTTGAGACAACTATCATACTTTGGTATGCAGCAGAAATGTTTTAGGTACACTTTTGTTTAGTCACACAGAATTTTTTAAGGATTATGCTTGAGGATTAAGATTTAATAAAATTTCTACTGCTTGATTGAGGACATTAAGTGAAACTGGCTTTGTTTTACTATGAGTGCATGGCAATGAAGAATACTATGACTACTAGTATAATTTGGTGCCATTGCCATGATTCAGCTGAAGCGCTAGCAATTTTACCTACCACTGTAAATGTCAGTACAGTGAAAAAGGCAAATAATGTCTTAGTGTTATCATGAAAATAGTTTTTAACCCCACAGACTCAAGGGGCTCAAGGACTGCTTCCAGGGATCTACAAGCCACAACATTGAGAACATTGGTGTGGTGGAATCAGACCACCTGGGTTGACTCCTGTCTATACTGCTTAGAGGCTAAGTGACCCTGGACAAATTGCTTCACCTTTTTGTGCCTTGGTTTCCTTCTCTGTAAAATGGGGATAATTGTATAATAATTACTTAATAATGATATTGGAAAAACTAAATAGCTGAATATATGAAACCTATTAGAGCAGTGGCTGCTACATAGTACCCCAAAAATATACTACCATCAACTCTGCTTAATCTTGTACTGCAGCTGTGTGTTCACTAACAGAAAAAAAATCTTTTCAAACCTTCCCCCCTTTTTTGTTCAAATTCCTAAAAAGAGGAAGTATGGTTGGTCGAATTTATCCTTTAAAGTCAAACAGAGACCATAGTTGCTACTGAGGGTATGGATTTTTTGTTCTTGAGGTCAAGTTCCGTCAGTTTGGGGGGAACATGGTAAAGAAATAAAAACTAAAAACATTGCCTCCTATTCAGCAGAAACTATAGATAAGTCAGGGTCCCTTAAAGAAAGCAGTAGCAAAACTCACATACACCTTAACATATCCAGGACACGTATGTTGTATATTGTGGGCATTAATCCTAACCCCATTGATGAATGGAGTGCATTTGGCCTAGGGAGTCATGTTTAATATTCAGGAAAGATTCAGAAAACAAACTTTTACTGTTGAGTCAGTGGATGACAACATCAACCACTGGTATATAAGATATTCCATTAGAAAATGAGATCTTCTCATTAAGTGTTGGGTTCTTCACTTATTTGGTCAATAGTGTATAAATTTCATTGTCATTTTGATCTTCATTTAAAGAAACAAGAATCCTAGGAATTGAAAATGTCTAATTCCTAATAAACTTTGTACTTGTACATCTGGACTGTTGGAAATAATAAAAACAACATGATATCTTTTCCTTGTAGAGTTTTGGGAGTGCCAGCAAATCTGGAGCATCAAACAAAAAACCTGGTATGTATAATAGTGAGCTTAAAAAATTAGTAAAGTATTTGCTCTGTTATAGTCTTGAATTCATAGTTTCTTGTTCTTCTTCTTTTCAGAGATTGCTCAAGTAACTTCAGCATATGTTGCTTCTGGTTCTGAACAACTTAGCCTTGCACCAGGGCAGTTAATATTAATTCTAAAGAAAAATACAAGTGGGTGGTGGCAAGGGGAGTTACAGGTAATATTCTTTAATGTCTATCAATTTTATTTTAAGGGTAATACATGCTCATCAAAAATAAAAATTAATAAAAAAATTTTAGATCATCCATAATCATACCACTTAGAGGTAATCAATATCAACATTTTAGCATATTATTTCTTCTCATCTTTTGCCTGTTCATTTCTAGCACAGTTGAGTTGATGTTATTATATAAGTAACAATTTAAAGAATAACTTTATCTAAAGACAATTGTTTTCCAATAATACATCCCTTAATAAACCACAGATCACCTTATTAAAGGAGAGCACAGCATCATCTTTGCCTGGGGTAGCCCCAGGCTTGTAGTATAGCCTTTAGGAGAAAGACATGATCCAGGTTTGGTACTGAGAAAATACTACTCATTCGACTGTCTCCCAGTGGCCTTAGGTTTTTGAAACAGCAGTGCAAGGAAAGAGTACAGACATCAATGAGCCTGATATTTTCCTAAAATGTTAATAGATGATTATTGTATATATTTTGATACAGAAAGAGGGTTCTTCTCTCACTTCTAAAATTTCTTTACTAGTTAAAATTAAAAAGCATTTTAGAGGTTAAACGATGACAACAGGTATAATGGCTGTATTTTTATATAACATTGATAAATGATTATAATATGGAGGGTGTACATAGCTTCATTCTTGCAAATTGGAGTCTTAGGATTCCTAAAGAACAGTGAGGATTCAAATTCAATATCTTCTGATATTCTGCCTTCCTATTTAAGATGGACCCAACCAAATGGGAAACATGGCTCTTCACAAATTTTATCTACAACCTTCTGATTATTAACAAAGCTCCAAGAGATATTTGCAGTGGGCTGCACCATTTTAAGGGTGGCTTGATCTTGTTAGGAGAACTCTATACAAGGGTTAAGTTGGACTAATAAATAAGTAAATAAAAGGAGAACTCTAGAAAGGTCTTTTTGAATATAAGTATTATTTCTGTGAAATGTAAGGAGAACTCTGAGCCTGAAAGACCTCCAAATAGACTTCTACAGATGACATTTTCAGCAGCAGTTTGAGATACGTATTGTAGTGAGTCTTCCAATTGTTTAATGTTTACCTGAAAGGCCAATGCTGAGTTCAGGGACCTCTAAAACTGCCCTCATATCTGAAACCAACTACAAGTTTAGGGGTCTCCAACACTACTCTCAAGTTCAGTAATTCACTAAGAAGGACTTACAGAACTCACTGAAAGCTGTTACACTCATAGTTACAGGTATTTTTTGGTTTGGGTTTCCCCCACCCCCACCCCAAGACAGGGTCTCACTCTAGAGTGCAATGGTGTGTAATCATAGCTCACTGTAACCTTGACCTCCTGGGCTCAAGCAATCCTCCCACCTCAGCCTCCCAAGTAGCTAGGACTGCAAGCGCACGCCACCACAACTGACTTATTTTTTTAAAAGATTTTTGTAAACACAAGGTCTTACTGTGTTGCCCATACTGGTCTCAAACTCCTGGCCTCAAGTGATCCTCTTGCCTCAGCCTCCCAGAGCACATAGTTACAGTTTATTTCAGCGAAAGGGTACAGATTAAAATCAGCCAAGGGAAGAGACACATAGGATAGCATGCAGGAGAGTTCCAAAAAGGGAGCTTCAGGTTGTCCTTTTAGTGGAGTCATGGACAACATTGACTCCTCCTTGTAATGACGTGTGCCAGTACACACAGAGTATTGCCAACCAGGGAAGCTCACCAGAGCCTTAGTGTTGAGAGTTTTTATTTGGGCTCCCATCGCATAGATACGGTTGTTGTCCATATGGCTGAACTCAGTCTCTAACCCCTTCCGTGATTGAGCTGATACTGGGTGACTCAAAGCACCCACCATAAATCACACTGTTAGATTTGGCATGGCCCAAAGCTCCCAGATAAACTAAGACTCTCTTATTAGTCAGGATATTCCAAGGATTTAGAGATTACCTCCCAGGATCTGAGGGCAAAGACTAAACCTCTCTCTGGGCAAGATTAAATTCTTAACTGCACATCCACAGTTTTTCTGATTTTCACTCAGACAAATTTCTGATTTGTCTCACTGATTGTTTTTATTCTCATCTTTCAATTTTATATTCTTTTTGCTAATTTATAGGCCAGAGGAAAAAAGCGACAGAAGGGATGGTTTCCTGCCAGCCATGTTAAACTTTTGGGTCCAAGTAGTGAAAGAACCACACCTGCCTTTCATCCTGGTATGGAATTTGTTAAAACTCAGCAGCTTCTTAGATTAGCTAATTCTGAAAAAATATTACAAATTTGTTCTTCCCTTACCTCTGCTTAAAAGTAACATACCACTGAAAACTTCCTTTCTAAAAAGTTTTGTATAGAAACAGCCCACTTGATACTTGAACCACTTCACTCCTTGAAATTTTTCAGTGTGAAATTGCTACACCATCATGCTTAAAGTATCTGGTTGGATTGTTAACTGAGGTTGGGAAATTCTCTTTTTTTTGTAAAACAGGGAATGGAGGGAGGAGGAGAAGAGAGAACAGCTCAAGGGAAATTTTGCCTGATTTTAATATTTAATATTAGAGTAATTTAAATCCTAGAGAGAGTTTTAACACTTGACTCTTGTAGGAATAACTAATTTAATTTGTTCTTTTGTTGTTCTTCTGATAGTCTGTCAGGTGATCGCCATGTATGACTATGTAGCGAATAATGAGGATGAGCTTAATTTCTCCAAGGGACAACTTATTAATGTTATGAACAAAGATGATCCTGACTGGTGGCAAGGAGAAATCAATGGGGTGACTGGTCTCTTTCCTTCAAACTATGTTAAGATGACAACAGACTCAGATCCAAGTCAACAGTGTGAGTAATACCAAATTATTTACCTTTTACTTAGTGTGAAAACTTTAATATGCAGTATTGAGTTTATTATTGTTCTGGATCAGATCTTAAACTCAGCACTCACAGCAAGTGCAGATTACTGTTTAAAGTAAGAAAGAAACTAAAGGAAATTTTTTAGAAGATCAAAATTTATACTGCTTTATTTAAATAATTTTTGCTAGCTTCAGACCTTGTTAGACTTTTTCTGAAAGAATGTATAATTTTTCTTACGGGTTCTTTGGTATGACAGCCATCTGTACTGAAATTTCTTTTCACCACCATCTTATTTTTCAGCATCTACTTTTAAAAAATAGCCATGTTACCTATTTAAATTTATCATTTTAATGTACAGATGCCATTAAATTTGCAATCTTCTCGTTTATTTCCCACATGTTTACATATTATCCGGGTTGGAAGAAAATTAAATAACCTATTTAAACTGTTTGTGAAACTCTTATTAGGTGATGTTTTAAATAGCCACCTCATTCCACAAGAGATGTATGAATCAAGATCTATTTCACCGTTTTCAATTCAAGGGTCCAGGTCTCAAAGTGTGAGATTTGGTATTATATAAAATTATCTCTTGGTATTTACCTAGCCATTCTTGTAGTTGACAATAAACACAGCATTAATAATAAATTAGGGAATAAATAATACTTGGAAATAATTTTTTACCTTTATAAAACGGATGTCACTTTTTCCTACCCTTTTGATTTTTAGCTTTAGTGTTTACAAAATACATCATGATTTGTATTTTTATCATTCTTGTGAAATTACTTGAAATATTTTAGCCTTTCATTCTAATTTAGTTGCTGAGGACATATAAATGGCAACCCAGTCAAAACTAAAATGCGTTTATGATTCAGTATAAGGATTATAAATTTATTTAATACTGTATCTATAATTTTGCATATTATTTTCACATTAGAGCTTATAAAGATAGTTCTGATCCTGGGAGAAGACTTCCCTGTAGCTAAAGCAACTAGATTTCCTAATTTGGAGATGGAAAGAGTCCAGTTTTTTATGGTTTGCATATTCCCAAAAATATCTCAGGGTTTTAAGAGAAGGTAAAGAAAATTATAACAACTTGGGTTGCCTAATGAATGACCATTTTTAAGCTCTACTGATGGTTTGGCAGTTTGCAATGATTAATTAGAAATCAGCTTGTCTGATTGATTAGATATACCTGTGGCACCTTTCTTGGCTCTGAGAAAGATTGTTTTCAGACCTACTGGGTCTGGAAGATGTTTGGCTGGTGATCCCTAAAGGCATCCCAGTGTGTCAGTATATTTGGCTTTTGTAGCATCCATGACCTAAGTGATGGTTTTTCAACTATATTGTTGTTTGGAACACTTTTTTTTTAAATTAAGTCTTATATATGATAATAAGGAATATAAAAAACAGATAAAAGCTGTTCTAAAGGAAGGACAGGACCATCCCCCCAGGACTTCCCTTCCTTTCCCCTACATATTCTATGACAGTCCTTTCAGTTTCTTCTCTGGGGATAATTTAAAAATCTGCCTTGAAGAGAAATCTACTTCAAGGCAATAACAACCTCCTAGGAAAGTAACCTTCCCAGAGAGCTGAGTGACAACTTTTTATTCTTAAAAGAAGCGGTATAGTAAATTGTCAACAAATGTTTGGTACATGAATAATAAAGCATATAGATTGACACGAAGTAGTTATCCAAGGACACATTTGCCATGGAAATTACTTTGGGCCATAGAATGCTTTGTCTGCCATTTTAGTATGGGTAGAACTGGCAGAGCCTCAGTCTACCTATAGATGAGGAAGGTACCTAATCTATATAGTGCTGTCCAATAGCACTTTCTGCAATGAGAAAAATAGTCTATATCTATGCTATCCAGTACAGTGACCACTAGTCTTATGGAGCTTTTGATTATTGGAGTGTGGCTAATATGACTGAGAAACTCAATTTTTAATTTAATTTAATTTTAATTAATCTAAAGCTAAATAGCCATTTGTGGCTGGTGGCTACCATATAGGACAGTGTAACTTCGGAAGACAACCAATTTCAAGGCCTCCCTGAAATAAAACAAGGAAATAACAATATTGAAACAGAAATAAGAAGAAAAGGAATAGTTGTCTTTCAGTTTTTACTGGCCCACACAATGATTTTAAAGGAACAAAGTTTCCATGTGCTTCAGATTTTACTTTTTATGGTGTTTTTAGATTTTGCTAACATTCTTTCCACTATTAAGAAATCCACCAAGACAATATATGTAACCTAAACATTTGTACCCCCATAATATGCTGAAATAAAAAAAAAGAAAAAGAGAAATCCATTCATTTGGTAAGTATTTTTTGAGTGTCTACCATGTACTTACTAGGCATTGGGAATACAACCATAAAAAACCAGTCCTTGCTATGAAGTAGCTTTAGAGGTTAGTGGGGAACAACATTCAGATAAATATACATACCACAACAATTGCTATAATGAATATTTATACAAATATGTATTGGGAAGAGATCCCCTGAATCTTTGTGGGGAAAGAAGGCATGCCACAAGAGATTTCACAGATGGTGTTTGAGCTGGAACATGAAGGATAAGTAGTAACAGTTTGCTAGAAAGGCAAATACTGGGAATGGGAGGAGGTACTAATTATTTTCTTGATTATTTACATAGTGAGAGCTGGGAAAATAGAATGTTCAAGAAGTTATTTCAAAATAAGAATAGTTTCAAAGTTCTCTTTGTTATAAAATTATTACCAGTAACTTACCTATTATTGTTTTGCTGGTATGTGTGGATTTATTTAGTTTGATCATATCTAAAAACTGTACTTTATTGTTTTGCCTAAATGGATGACCAAATCATCTGTCCTGGAATAAAAGGGCTCTTAATTCTGTAATTCTGAGGATAATTCCCAAAGAGATTCCTCTGAGACTGTTTATTGTTTCTATAAAAGAACTGTTTAAATCACCTAGGAATGAAGAATACCGATTTTGTTTACTTGAAATAATTATTTATCAGAAATTGAAGAGTCATAATTGTTTTTTCAAAAATGAAGAATAAATTATAGCTATGAAGTTCACTCACATTAAGTTTATTATAAACCTATAATTGGATATGGTTCAGAAATGCTTAATCCTTAAAGTCAGGAATTGATTTGAGATCTTTGTTATATACCTACCTAGATTTTTAGAAATGAATCATCTGTTGATAGTATGTATGAATCAGTGAAAACTGGTTAAATGTAGATTACCGTTTGTGTTTCTTTGGCCCTTGTAAGTATTACTTTCATTTTATTATATAATTAGAATATTTTTAAAGGTTGAGAATTTTAATAATTCAAATTTGTTCAGTTGATGTGTCATGTTATTATTAGTCAAATTTTTTCTCACCCACCCAATTTACATTATGTTCATTTTATTCCTCATTTTTCTTTTTTTAGGACCCAATGTTGTCTTCCAGTTGTGAAAGCACCCCAGAGACCCACTATCCAAGTTTGACTCTAGCGTGGAGGCAGGGCAGGCAGCCCTGATCAAATATCTCCTACACAATTTGTTTACTTCGTTTGAATGTTAGAGCCACTTGTGATTATTTCTTTGTGTTTCTAATTTATAGTTAAAATTTATTTGTAACAAGTTAAAGGATAGTGGGTCTTTGTGTGGCTTTCCCTGCTGTTCACTCTGGCATCCTTTAGCATTTTTCTTCTTTTTTAATTTGGTAATTGTAGGTCATATAGCATGCATATTGAGTTTGCCCTTACATGGTGGGAGTTCAAACACACAAAGACCCACTATTTGCACAAACTAATCTTGCTGGTTTGGAATGGGCTGCCATGCTTTTCTAATGTTATTTCAACGTGTATATTCATTACAGAATTCAGATAAAATTTGCTTATGTTCTGCTATTTGATCTAATCCTAATCACAGTGAGTTCTTAATTGGCTCAATATGTGGTTTGCCCTCAAATATGTACTGTTTATTACTTTCTAATATGCCACTATGAGTACCAATATTTAGATTTGTTTAAAAGCCAAGAACTGGAAATAGTTTCTTCTCTATTTTCTGTGTATTCAAGATGGAAGCAATAACATTTTGGGGGAGCTTTTTTTGTCTCACAGAAGAGGAAAGTGGCCGGCTCTGGCAGATATGTGCAGACTGGAATATGTTCAATCTGTTTCAACTGCCCAAGAATGAGCACTATGCTATGGTAGTTTCCTTAGGATCTTCATGTGCTCTGGGCTAATTAAGATATCGCATCATGTGCTGCAGCAGTAAGTTGTTACTTCCTTGTTGATGACTAAAAAGGGATTATTTTGAGAAATGAAAGGCTCCTGTTGTTGACTGTGAGATAAGGCACCTTCCCTAATGTAGGCAGAACATTTGTATCTATAACACATTTTAAAGTCAGAGTTCATGTTACCTTTCAATCAGGTGACGACATGTCCCAGTACACAAAGGACACTGGTTGGCATTCTTTTTAATGTATTTAGTAAAGATCTTAAAGAAAGCTTAAAGACTTTAAATGCCCCTGAAACAGGCATATAGGCTCTAGTCAAGAATGAATGAGTGAAGGAAAGATGTGTGAGAACTGGCATTCCTCTATGCTCATGAAGCTTCTTTGAGGCTAGAAGATTGATTTTACCATCCAGACTTCTCTGGCTGATACCTATTCTTCAACCACATTGGCTGCTTTAACATAGGAATTTACTTATTTTCTTTGAATGAAAAACACTTTAAAAATAACAGACATTATTATAAACTAATATATGTGTGAGTACTTAACTGAAACAAAAAGGAGTTTTAGTAGACAGTATTAAACTGTATTTGAAAATCAATGAGAAGTTTATGCAATTTAAAATGTTTACAAACTGCAGTGCAATCTACTGTTTGTGAATGTCAAAGTATTATCAGGAAAAGTGTACATACAATCAGAGTTTTATTTCCTCACAGAGTTCTTTAAGAGGAGTGAAATATGTTTTTATACCTCTCAGTTTCAGTTAGAGGCATATTTCGTGCAATATTTTTGTTAATGTGCCTATACATTATGAATGAATTATTTCAGTCTTACATTGCCTAAATCATAATTTTACGACGCTTGAGAAAGAATCAACAGTTTAGTTAACACTTCACAAAGTTCAATTGTCTATGTTCCAAAATACTTCATATTATTGGGATGTAGGGAGGTATGTACATGTGCTCCCTGGGGTGGAGATTTCTAGTTAGACCACCTCCATTTTTAGCTTTTGGCATCATCATGATACTTTTATAAATGCGACATTAATAGGGAAGCAATAATTTTACAATCATTTTACAAGTGGAATAACAGATTTGCCTGCATTCACTAAAAAGAGATAGTGCACAGATTGGGTCCTTATGAATTCAAATGATTCTTCCAAATTGTATGAATTTACCTGTTCTTGCCTTTTGTTTTCTGAACTTTCTGCTTTTGCACCCTTTAGTCGAGTTCAGATTAAAGACAGTTATTTTACATCCATTTTAAACCTGGAGGTTAGAAAGCAGACCACTATTAATTAGCTACATTATTTGGTTTAACATTTTTTCTTTATAATATTGAATTTGGACTTACCTAATATACTGACAAATTATTCAAAAGTATTTTTATAGCTCAAATTGCTTCACTTTTTCACTGATAAATATAAATTTTTAGGAATGACATTCAAATAGAGCTTAGCATCTATAATCAATCTGAAAATAATGTGTTCATCAGGTACTTATGGATTAAGTCACATACTGGCATATTTAAGCTGAATTTCAGTCTGGAAAATAAATTTACTGTACCAACTGAAATACCACTCTGTATAGGTATTTTGTCATATATTTGAGAGAAAGCTAAAAAAAGAAACAAAATTGTATGACATATAATAATAAGTCTTTCTTAAAAGTGCATGCAATTCTTTGCAATACCTCATTCAGCCACATATTTGTTTTCTTCCTTATTCAGTATAAGGCAGCTTTCAATTTGCTTAGAAGGCAACATTAGAAAGAAAGAGTTTATCAGAAACATGGAATTTTAAAATGGGAGTACACTGGAATAAATTTGAATTCCTGTAGGAAGTGAAGAATCAAAATACCTGTTTATTTAAAGATTACAATATGTGATAATCATTTTTAAAGTATTTAATTAAACCTGATGGGTTTTCCAGCAATGAAAAAAATCAGTTCTAAAACCAAAGCTGATCTTCAGAAAATCTGAAAATTTACATCGACCCTATCCTTTATATAGTTTCTCTAAAACTTTATCTTAAAAAGTCATTTTAAAATAATACAGCTATTAAAAAGTGTAACTGCTATTTTATTGTTTTAAAGTGGTTTAAAACATTTTAAAATATGAATACTGTAGTTTAAAAGAAAGAAACTTGGGGAAGGAAAAGTCGAGAAAGAAATGCCAATTCCAGTCCAAAGCTTTATTTGCCAAGTTTCTTAGAATGAATTTTACCAAGTTATGAATTCTTGTAAATAGAATCTATAACGGAAATACTGAGAGACTTTTGCCTAAAGTGGCATTATTGGATGCTGCTGTGATGCTACTGTAATGTAATAAATTATTAAATTGTTGCAAAGTGCTGTTTTTGCCTTAAATTTTTATTTTGTGTGTCTTGAAAACTATAGTATTAAAGGTATTGAGATTGTGCAAATGCTGGGCACGCTTGGCATGAGATAATCTGTTTTAATTTTTACAAAATTGTATTATAACTATGCAAATGTGTTTATTAAAAGGACACAAACTATATTACTTGTATTGTGTATTTCTTTTGAAACATCCTTTAAAACTTATTTTTAGGCCCAGGGCAGTGGCCTCACGTCTGTGATCCTAGCACTCTTAGAGGCCAAGGCGGGAGGATCACTTGAGGTCAGGAGTTCAAGACCAGCCTGAGCAAGAGCGAGACCCTGTCTCTACTAAAAATAGAAAAGTAGCCCGGACGTCGTCATGCATGCCTGTAGTCCCAGCTATTTGGGAGTCTGAGGCAAGAGAATCACTTGAGCCCAGGAGTTTGAGGTTACAGTGAGCTACAATGATGCCACTGCACTCTACCCAGGGCGACAAAGCAAGACTCTGTCTAAAAAAAAAAAAAAAAAACCAACTTATTTTTAATTGTTTATATGTAGTTGTGATTAAATGTCTTTGGAATTTCTCTTTTTCCTTAACATAGTCTCTGGGTACAGGCCAGCAAATTGTTTTATATCACAGGGGGCAAAAGAAATTTTTAAGTGGTCAAGGTGGAGATAATTTGATCCAAGATAATCATGTATCTCAAAAGTGAAAGAAATTTTGATTTTAATATGTTATTGCTTACAAAAGTAAAGGAAAATATAATCTAGAATAATAATAGACATGTTATTTATGTATTTTATTACAACTTCTAGAAAGATCAGACAGAACTTAGAAATTACTACTCATTGCAAATGTAGAGTAAGACTTTTTTTAATATAAAAAGGGATCTATATAAAAGAAAATTCAGTGAGTCTTGAGAGGATCACAGTTGAGTATTACATTTAAGTAATCAAGTTTGTGATTATATAAGCCCTTGGGTGAAAAGAAAAATATGGATCTAAATCCAGCCTATCCGTCAATGCATAGTATAAACAATCTCTTTCCAAAAAGCCTTTCCTCTCTTCTGGAAAGTTATTCAACTAACATATATTAAGTATTTGCATAAGGCCAAGCCATGTATTAGATGCTGGGGTTACAAAAATGAGTGTCAGGTGGTCCTAGCCTTAGGTAGTACGTAGCTCTGTGAGAGAATCAGGCCTATAACAGATAATTACAAAACAGCATACTAAGCACAATGGTAGATACTTACTGGACACCAGAGGAGTACAGAGGAGGAATACCTAATTTAACCATAGATTGATGAATGAGAGAAGACTTCCTGGAGGAAACAGCTACCAGATCCATAAGTAGGAGTAAGCCAGATTGAGGGGTAGGATGGTGGGGAGTATGATCAAGACAAGAAATAGCTTGGCAGGGATGGGGGGAGGTGATTAGTATAAATAGTTCAGTATTGCTAGAGTGGAAGTGCAGAGCCAGGAACACTGAAAGTTGAGACTTGAGAGGCAGGCCAAACGCTAAGATTCCCTAGCTTGGCTGTATGTTGGAATCACCTGGGAAACTTTAAAAAGCTATCAATGCCTGGATCCAGATTTTTTTTATTATTTTTTGGGGAGACAGAGTCTTGCTCTGTCACCACGGCTAGAGTGCAGTGGCGTGATCATAACTCACTGCAATCTCCAACTCCTGGGCTTAAGTCCTCTTGCTTCAGCCTCCCGAGTAGCTGGGACTATAGGCGTGTGCCACCACTCCCAGATAATTTTTTCTATTTTTAATAGAGATGGGTCTTGCTCTTGCCCAGGCTGGTCTTGAACTCCTGACCTCAAGTGATCCTCCCATCTCGGCCTTCTAAAATATGGATCCTGATTTAAATGGCCTGAAGTTAGGACTAGTTATGGGGATTTTTTTAAAGCCTCGCAGATGATTCTGATATGCAGCCAAGTTGGAGGAAAAAATGATGAAACAGAGTTCTGAGGGAAAATTGGCAGGAGTTGGGGATTGATGGAATGTGAAGGTAGGTGGAAGAGTCGGTTATTCCCACGTTTGTACCTTGGGTCACAGGGTGGGATAATGGTGCCACCAACTGCAGTGAAAAATCAGAGTTAGGGAAAGATGATGAGTTTGGTTTTGAATACCTGTGGGACATTCAGATAGAATTGTTTAGCATGTAGTTAGATAAAATCAAGATACATAACATCAGACATATACCAGCTGGTGGAATGACATGCGTATTGGCAGTTACTGAACCAGTGGATGTAGATGAGATTACTTGAAGAGATCAGACTTCTGAGGAGATCAGCGTTTAAGGGTTGGATAGTGAGAGGAACTCATGAAGACAGGAAACAGATTCTACAAGAATAAAAGAGATTGTTGTCCTCATATTGCCGCCAATTTCTGAAAATGAAATTCTGGCTGAGCAACCATCTTGTACCAGTAAAACAAAAGAGGAAAGTGCTCTTTATTGAGGACTTATTAGTCTAGGACTTTTCTAAGGTCCTTGAAAGTATTACCTCTTTATTACTTTCTTTTTTTCAGATATGGAAATTAAAACTGAGAGGTTAGATAACTTGTCCAAGCTTAACAACTAGTAAGTGGTAGAGTTGGTTCAGGGTCTGGCTCCCAAGTCCATGCTGTTAACCTCTGTAACAGTGTGCTAACACTGCCGCCATTTTCATAACAGTGAAGTTCTGGCAGTACAACCATTAGACCAGTGAAAAGAAAAGAGGAAAAATCAGAGACCGCACAGTGCTTTCGCTGTGTAAAAAAGACACGTAGGGAAGAGGCAAGGAGGCAAGGACTGAGTATAATAAATAAGGACAGGAGTGCATAACAACAGTATCCAGAAAGATAAAGCAGAACATAATCATATTTTTTGCTAACAGCTTTATTGAGATATATTTCATATACCATGCAGTTCATTCATTGAAAATGTACAATTCAGCGGTTTTTAGTACATTCACAGAGTTGTTAAACCATTCCCACAATCAGTTATAGAACATTTTCATTACCTCAAAATGAAACCTGGCCGGATATGGTGGCACATGCCTGTAGTCCCACCTACCTGGGAGGCTAAAGCAGGAGAATCGCTTAAGGCTGGGAGTTGGAGGCTGCAGTGCCCCATGATCACGCCTGTGAATAGCCACTGTATTCCAGCCTGGTAACATAGCAAGACCCTGTCTTTAAAAAGAAAAAAAATTAAACCCTATACAATCACCCCCTTATCTCCTTAGAGACCCTCAACCCCCAGCCCTAGGCAACCACTAATCTACTTTCTGTCTCCATATGTTTGCCTATTCTGGACATTTCATATATATAGAATCATAAAATATATGGGATTTTGTTTGTTTTTTGTTTTTTGTTTTTTTTTGAGACAGAGTCTCACTCTGTTGCCCGGGCTAGAGTGCCGTGCCATCAGCCTAGCTCACAGCAACCTCATACTCCTGGGCGTAGGCGATCCTCCTGCCTCCCGAGTAGCTGGGACTACAGGCATGTGCCACCATGCCCATCTAATTTTTTCTATATATATTTTTAGTTGGCCAATTAATTTCTTTCTATTTTTAGTAGAGATGGGGTCTCGCTCTTGCTCAGGCTGGTTTTGAACTCCTGACATTGAGCAATCCACCCGCCTTGGCCTCCCAGAGTGCTAGGATTACAGGTGTGAGCCACCGTGCCTGGCCCTGGGTTTTTATGATTTGCCTATTTTACTTAGCATAATGTTTTGAAGATTTATGTTGCAGCATGTATCAGTACATGATTCCTTTTTATGTCCAAATTAATATTCCATTGTATAGATAATACCACATTTTGTTTATTCATCAGTTGATGGACATTTGGGTTATTTTCACTTTTTGATTATTATGAATAATGCTGCTGTGAACATTTGTGTACAAGTTTTTGTGTGGACATATGTCTTTGTTTCTTTGGGGCATATACCTAGGAGTGGAATTGTTGGGTCAAATGATAAATCTATGTTTAACTTTTCGAGGAACTGCCAGACTGTCACTATGGCTGCACCATTTTATATTCCCACCAGCATTTCCAAGGGTTTCTGTTTCTCTGTATCTTCACCAATGCTTGTTGTTATCTGCCTTTTTTATTATAACCATCCTATGAGTGTAAAGTGACATCTCATTTTATTTGCATTTCTTCAATGACTAATGATATTGCACATCTTTTCATGTGCTTATTGGCCATTTTTATATCTTCTTTGGAGAAATGCCTATTCAAATCTTTGCCTGTTTTTTAACTTGAGTTATTTGTCTTCGTCATCACTTTTTAAAAAGACTTTATTTTTTAGAGCAGTTTTAGGTTCACTGCAAAATTGAGAGGGAAGTACAGAGATATCCCGCACACGCATAGCCTCCCTGCCACCATGCATGGGTATCCCCCCCCCCATTAACAACATCCCCAAGAGTAGTACGTTTGCTACAATTGATGCACCAACATTGATATATCATTATCACACAAAGTTTGTGGTTTACATCAGGGTTTACTCTTGATGTTGTACATTCTGTGGATTTGAACAAATGTTTCATGACATGTATCCACCATTATAGTATCATACAGAGTATTTTCACTGCCCTAAAAATCCTCTGTGCTCCACATATTCATCCCTTCCTCCTCCCAACCCCTAGCAACCACTGATCTTTTTACTGCCTCCATAGTTTTGCCTTTTCAAGAATGTCATATGATTGGAATCAATACAGTATATAACCTTTTCAGATTGGCTTCTTTCACTTAGTAATAGGCATTTAAGTTCCTCCATATCTTTTCATGGCTTGATAATTTGTTTCTTTTTAGCTCTGAATTATTATTTCAGCTATTATTTAATGCTGAATATTTTCCATTATCTGGATATACCACAGTTTATCCATTCACTTGCTGAAGGATATCTTGGTTGCTTCCAATTTGTGGTAATTATGAATAAAGCTACTATAATATCTGTATGTAGGTTTTTATGTGGATTTAAGTTTTCAATTCCTTTGGGTAAATACCAAGGAGCTGGGTAGTATGGTAAGAGTATGTTTAGTTTTATAAGAAACAGCCAAACTGTCTTCCAAAGTGTCTATACCATTTTGCATT
>CAUYPO010073639.1:0-29130 GCA_963574435.1 Cheirogaleus major | reverse complement strand
GTTCCCTGCTTCCCGGAAAAGCTGTCAGGGAGGGGCTGGGATGGCCCCACTCAGTCAGAAAGTCTGCGTGTGGGGGTGGGGCTGTCTGAGACCTGCAGTCTTGAGCAGGCCTCGCTCCTTTCCCCCTTCCCCAACTCCGCGAGCCCAGGAGTTTGAGGTTGCTGTGAGCGAGGCTGACGCCACGGCACTCTAGCCGGGGCAACAGAGTGAGACTCTGTCTCAAAAAAAATAAAATAAAATAAAAATAAAATTCAATTTCAAATTTGGGGGCAGGAGATATTATAGCCTAAAATGTATTGGTTCTACACTAAAAGGCTTGGAATTTCCAAAGATTTTATGGCAGGTGTCCAGATTTCTAAAATTTACCTGCCCTGGTCTGGATCATATTGGGGAAAACACATCACTGAAGTGTTTTTCAAGCTTTTTGGAGTTTCATTTAGTCATATTCCCCTCTCCAGAGAAAGGAAGGGGGAAAGCAAAGAGTATGCAAACTTATTTTTCTAATTACATACATTTAAAATTAATTTACTTCTGGGACACTTTTTTAAGGATGTCAGCATGCCCCCTGTTATTAATTCAAGCATCACGAAACTCAAGTTGGCAATTCCTGTGCTCGAGCCATACCAGCGTCTGGAAGGTTTTTCAGTAATTGTGATCATTTCAATAATGTCAGCCCGAAGGTCTGCACCCCCCAGAACTTCCAAGTGTAATCATCAGCACAACTGAATGATATATTTGGGGAGCAGTTTTGAATAGTACCAGTGTCCTGTAACATGAATGCTGAACTGAGCTTCACCAGAAAGCTTAGTGGGGGTCAAAATGAAGAGGTAACTGCATGATGGAAGAGAGCTCTGGCCACAGGAACAGTAGGGTCTGCCAAGTCTGCGATCTCTCCATACCTACAGGGGGGGTTTGGAGCTCATGGAGCTTCAGTTATTCTGAATTCAGAGAATATCTGCTGGGTCTTAGAATATGATTGAAAAAAGGAAAATGGCCAATAGGTTGTTTTTTTGTTTGTTTGTTTGTTTTTGAGACAGAGTCTCGCTCTGGCTCCATCACCCCAGCCAGAGTGCACTGGCATTACCACAGCAAACTGCAACCTCAAACTCCTAGACTAAAGTAATTCTCCTGCCTCAGCCTCCCGAGTAGCTGGGACTACAGGCGTGTGCCACTATGCTTGCCTAATGTTTTCTATTTTTAGTAGAGATGGGGTCTGACTCTTGCTCAGGCTGGTATCAAACTCCTGGCCTCAAGCAATCCTCCTGCCTCAGCTTCCCAGAGTGCTAGGATTTCAGGCATGAGCCACCATGCCAGACCAGCCAATAGCTTTTGATAGTGTATTTAGGAGCATAATAATATTTGTAGTTTTGCAAAAACGAGAAACATATTAAAAATATCTTTAAAACCATTAGAAAGAGGTGCTTCCAAAGGACCCAAGATTCTCTAACTTCTAAAACTGTATCTTAAGAAAAACTACACAGTTCCTTGCAGCAAGGAGCAGACATTGAATGATTCATTTCTCCATAAGCTGATGTTTACCTAATTGTTGAGCTTGCAAATCCTTGCTTTTAGATCCAGCAGAGTGGGTCCAAGTCCCATTGAATCCCTAATGTGCCCTCCTAACTCCCTATGAAGCCAGTGTAGCCATAATTGATCTCATTAATAAAAGCTAATTAATAATCATCTTAAGGAATTAAGTAATTCACAGTAATTTATATTTTCCTTATTAACTGCTCTATCGTACAACATGTACAACATGTTTCCGTTAAACAGAAACGTTAGAATGTTACAGTGCAACTGGCCAGTTTCAATTCAGACCTATCATTCATCATTTTGATCAAAATTAATATGCATCCTCCGTGATTGCCACATATATGAAACACTTCAGTTAAACAGCAACAAAAAAATTTCCTCTTTTTTCTGTAACGTACTCCGCTGACCAAGGAAGTGGCATGTGTGTGCCCAAGTTTGAATAATGCGTGGTTTAGACACACCACAAAGAGGCAGTCAATTTCACACGGATGAAAATAGCAAATGCACATTATGTGCTTGTTAACTAAATGTGAGCGGCTGTGAGGCTAGCAGACAGATTTAGATTCACTCAGACGAAAAGAGGAAAACTGAATTTTGTAAAGCCGTCTGTCTGAAGGAAGCATAGATGAATTCTCATGAGAGTTTTGCAAAGCTTTTTCATAGGAGGTGCAGAGGCACTCACAGTCACAACACCTAAAATCCAGTTCCCTTAGAGCACTGGGGACCCCGGCTAGGAGCTATATCATGTGACTTTTAAGAATGCAGGCTCAAAAATCTACCAGACCCGAGTTCACTTTGGGGCTCTGCTATTTTGCTGGTTGTATAATCTTGGAAACTGTAAAATGGGGCAGATGATTCCTGTCTCTTTGGAGGATGAGGGGACAAAGTGAGAGGGTCCATGTGACATGCTGTGCACCTACTGGGCACCAAATAAGTGCTCAGTAAATGTCAGCTGCAATTGTGCTGGTGATTATGAAGCAAAAGGAGGAAAAAGAGACGGTATTGAGCTCTAGAAAAGCATTTCTAAAATTGGGTCCAGGCCGGGCGCGGTGGCTCACGCCTGTAATCCTAGCACTCTGGGAGGCCGAGGCGGGTGGATCGCTCAAGGTCAGGAATTCGAGACCAGCCTAAGCGAGAGCAAGACCCCATCTCTACTAAAAATAGAAAGCAATTAATTTGACAACTAAAAATATATAGAAAAAATTAGCCAGGTATGGTGGCGCATGCCTGTAGTTCCAGCTACTTGGGAGGCTGAGGCAGAAAGATAGCTTGAGCCCAGGAGTTTGAGGTTGCTGTGAGCTAGGCTGACACCACGGCACTCTAGCCTGGGCAACAGAGCGAGACTCTGTCTCAAAAAATAAAATAAAATAAGGTCCAAATATTGGGCTTTTTGTTGTGGTTCTTAGGGTTAACGGGGACCACAGGAATGAATCCTGGCCATGGAGAGGCTAAGGGTAAAAGATAAGAGGAAGGAGGAGAAGGAAGAAGAGGAAGAAAGAAGAAAAAGAAGGAAGAAAAGGCAGAGAAAGAGGGATAGGAAGAATAGGGGAGATGGGGGAAGAAGGAGGGTGGAGGAGCAGGAGGAAGAAACAAGTCTCTGTATTTGGGGAGCAGAGTTTGGGAGGAAGAGGAGGAGAAACAAGTAAGTCTGTACACTTGCTGGAACAGAGGTTTCCAGAACACTCCTCCTTAATACTTCCTCCGCATGGCAGTGATGAGGAGCTCCAGGGAGGAGGCAAGGCAGGCATTGGCCATTAAAGAGCAGGCAGAGAAACCTGGAGGCTAATCAAGAGATCTCCAGGTTTGGACTCTGATTCCCCTGCTCACTAGCTGAGTAATCTTAGGCACCATCCCAAACCTCTTTTTAAACAGTAAAATGATACAATAATAATAATAATAATAATAATAATAATACTGCTACCTACCTCCTGGGGTTGCTGGGAGGATTAAATGAGCAAAAGGTATGAAGTGCGTAGCATAATGACGGATGTGCAGTAATCACCAACAAATGTGAGTTGTTGCTACTCTATACTGTTTTAAAGTATGATGCTTACCTTCCTGCAGGGACTTTATAGTAAACCAGCTAATATTAGAAACCAGAACTTCTAGAGATTTACTGAGCTGTAGTTACAGAGGGTGAAACAGTCAGTGAAACTTGTTTTGCTAGCAGACAATACATGTTTAATTGATGAACCTGGCGGGACGTGAGCAGAGAGGTGGGGAGGGTATGCTAAGGAAACAGGTGTTTGAGGAAGTGGGTGCAGAGAAGCTCCACTATTATCAAAGTCATGTGAAATGACAGTGAAATGGCTGGTCAAACGTGTTCCGCAATGACGATCACGTTAGGTTGAACAGGAGTGAAGGCTTAAAGATGAGCCCAAATGCTACCACTCCAAGCTCCCTCACTAAAGACTGGTCTGATCGTTTTTGCAGTCGTCAATCTAGAAGTCGTTTTTGCCACCACATTGTGTCCACCGTCCCTAGCAAATCTGTCTCTTCTTCCTCTCTTCTCCTCGCATACCCTGTACCTTCCTTTATGATAGCATTCTTCCTTGTGCTGTAGTTTTTTGTTCATTTTATTTTCTTCCCATGAGCCATCTGTAGAACCTCAGAGCCTAGCCCCTCAACCTGGGACTTGCTAAAGGTGGCAGTGAATGGAGAAGGTCTCATCAGCAGGGTGCTCTGTGTCCTCCCTTCCTTTCTCCAGTCCAGCCTGTGGCTGTCAGGCCCATCTTCCTAAAACTCTACTTGTATCTAAGTGAACTCCTGACTGACTCTCTAAACCTTCCAGAATTGGCCCACCCTGCCTCTCTGCCCTTATCTCCACTTCTCCCCCCGCTCAGCTCCAGTTCCCCGGCTGACTGCTCTGTCCCTTCACCTTCCACCTCTGCACACTCTGTTCCTCTGTCCGGAATGCCTCCCCCCTCCGGGTCCTCCTCCTCATCTGGGACACAGCTCAAGTTTTGCCACCTCTGAGAAGCCTTCCCCTTCTTGCAGTAGGCACCCTTTCCTGAAGGCCTACTGTGTTTATTTCTAGGGTGTTCTGTGTTGGCTCCTCCTTTGATTGTTTCACTTGTGCTACTCTCCTCTACCTCACTGTGTTATAAATAGGTTCAGGAAAGAGCTAGCTGCTCAGAATGTTCTTCCGTTGCTGCCTGCAGCTCCTGGCATATTGTGGGCGCATCACATACTCTTAGTAAATGGGGGATAGAAATGTTGGTGTCATATCTGAAGAGATTAAAACTGACGATGACGGATGAGATTGGATCACTGAAGACTGTTGTATAAAGGAGATTAGCCAGGGTTCATCAGTTGAGCCCTTTGATTTGCAGTTATGGTGACAAATTCTTGGCACTTGAGAGAACTGAGTGGCAAGGCCAGTTATTACAGGGAAGGACTAAGGAAGGGGCTTTATGAAAAAGTTTAGATTTCATCTAAAATGTCATCATTTTAGGTTCTTTTAAAGAATTACTCTTCCAAATTACTGTTAAGATTTCTTCTCATTAAAAACAAACTACAGGCTCGGCGCGGTGGCTCACACCTGTAATCCTAGCACTCTGGGAGGCCGAGGTGGGAGGATCACTCAAGGTCAGGAGTTCGAAACCAGTCTGAGCGAGACCCTGTCTCTACTAAAAATAGAAAGAAATTAATTGACCAACTAAAAATACACAGAAAAAATTAGCCGGGCATGGTGGTGCATGCCTGTAGTCCCAGCTACTCGGGAGGCTGAGGCAATAGGATTGTTTGAACCCAGGAGTCTGAGGTTGCTGTGAACTAGGCTGATGCCACGGCACTCTAGCCCAGGCAACATAGTGAGACTCTGTCTCAATAAAAAACCAAACTACATCTCATCTACTTGAATATGGTTGCCTCCAGCTTGGCTGTGGCTGTTACTGTATTCATTTGATGTTCAGTGATTTCCTTCCTTCCTTCTTTTCTTCCTTTTTCTTTTTGTAGCATCCTCTGGAAGAAGAGAGAGGGGAGAATTCCAAAAGACCATACAGATCAAAAGTCTCCATAGTTGTTTGAAAACAGTGATAACAAAATTAAGACAATGTAAACAACATGAGTCCCAAAGCCTATCGCTTGCTTAGTAGGATCTCTCAGATGAACCACATGTACCATCTGGGTTTTCTTCTTATTTATGGTCCAGGAATGTAGGCTGGACACTTTTAATTGCTGTTTGGAAAACCGTTTGGATTTCCAAGCTGTCGGTGTTTGCAGTGCACAGACCTTACCACTGTGCTGGCTGGCATGTTGCACTTCATTGCTTTTCTTTGCTACTTCCTTTTATACTATTGTCTTCCATAAATAGTTGGATTGTTATTCTCATTAGAGAAATTGGCGTAATGATTTCTTTCATCTCCAATTAAATTATGTCTTCATCGACTTTAAGAATATGGCAAAAATGTTAGGTTTTTGTTTGTTTGCCAACTAGCAATCTTTGTAACTCAAAAGTTATATACGTGCTTGACAGAGAAAATTTTAAATATACAGAAATATAAAGGGAAGAAAACAAAAGTCACTCATAATCTTGCTACCTAGAGATAACCGATGTTAACATTTTGGAGTTCCAACCTTTTGAATGCATGTTAAATCCTTCGTTTAAAACAAAATGAAATGTTATACACACCATTTTTACCTGCCTTTTTCTTTTAGTTAAAATGTGCCTCTTTTCACTACTACACAGGAATCTTTGAATATACTGTTGGACCTTAATGTTTGTCCAAGTTTCACACAATGGCACCCCTGTAACTAAATCTTTGCACAGAAAGGTTATACTAATTTATACTCCCATCCTCTCCCCATATTTCTTTCGTTGTGTTCATTTTCTTATTGATTTGTATAAACTCTTTATGTACTAAAATATTAATTCTTTGATATGTTGCAAATATTCTTTGGTTTGTATCAATTACCTTTAAATGTTGGCTATGGTGTTTTGTGTTTGAGGAGTTTCATTTGTTTATAATTTATCATCATACCAAACTTTCAAATTTCTGTCTAATCAAATCTATCAATTTTTTTTGGCCTTTGATGCCTTTCCTTACTCCAATCTTATAAAAATATTCACTGTTTTTTCTAATACATTAATGGCTTCATTTTTTTCATTTTAACTTAGGGAATTATATTAAGTGTCCTATCATAGAACAATGAGCAGGAATTAAGTGAAGACTAGTTTTCATCTTTGCACTCTGAACTGCCCTTAGCTATTTCCTTCTCCAAAATCAGAATTTTCTGGGATCCCAGGGAGGTGCTCCAGCCAGGTCAGCTTCAGGCAGCCCCCTCATTTCTAGACCATCTCAGTTTACCACCCTGGTCGGAGGCACATGGGATTCCTAGAGGGACAGAGGGACCTGGCGAGACTCAGGAAAGTTTGTTCCTTCACAGAGGGAGCCGTGTTTGGGATGTGCTCTGGTGTCTGGAGACACTGATCTCCTTGGAGGCATTCAGGCCAGGACACAGGACCAACGGTGCTAGAACCAGCAATTTGTAGAGGGTGGTTTCCCTGTTACCCTGTGCCCAGCCTGTAGGCTTTGACCCCCTTCCAGAGCATCCTGGGGTGGAAGGTGGGTGTCAGCTCCTTGCACAGTGCCTCACCCCTAATTGTTATCAGTGCAAATTGAACTCACCCACCCCCTCTCTCCAGCACAGGAAAGACAGATGGGTGCTTGGAACCCAACCAAATCAGTTTACCTTGTCATCAAATCTTAAAATGCTAGAGTAAGGAAGGACCCTAAAGAGCACATCATTCCACACCCTTGTTTTTTTAAATAAAGTTCTGAGGCCCGAGAGTGGGGTAGTTCCTGTTCATGGCCAAACCCAGACCTGCCGGTGGATACCTCTGTGCTCTTTTCATTCCTCATTCATTATCTAGCCCCTGCTGTGTGTCAAGAACTGTAGTGGGCCTTGGAAATGTAAACGGTGTCTAAAACTTACCTTCCTGTCCTCTAAGAACTCACTATTTAGCTGAAAGACAGACATATAACAACAATCATAGTATGTATTATGGATGCATTAACAGAGGTATGGACAGGGTGCTGGAGGAGGAGTACAAAAGAAGGGTGACTAATTCTAGCAGGAGGAGCAGAGGAATTGGAGAGGACTTTCTAGAGGAGGTAACATTTGAATTGGAACATTAAAGAAAACAGAGGTGTTTGTGACAAGGGCAAGACTAGCAGGGACAAAGCACAGAAGCAGGAAGTACAATGAATATTTGAGGACTGGAGAATGGTTTGGTAAGTGGTGGGGTGCAGGGCATTTCCTCTGTGCCCTCTACTGCCGCCAGCTGAGTCACTTGCAGTTCCCTTCTTCTCGTTCATGTCTTTGTGTGGGATGTTGTCCTCCACATGTCTGCTCAAGCCGGTCCTCCCCCTTAACTCCTGAATGAATGAGGTCTCCTCCCTCAGTCCTTGCATTGCACCACATACTTCACTCTATTCCATCAAATTCAGAGGTGAAAGTAGGGATTCAGTCTTTTTAAAAATAAATTATAATATATGCTTGAGATTGGAGAAGGAATTCAAATAGTATAGAAAGATAGAAGTAAAAAAAATAAATAGAAAGAACAAAGTCTTTTAATCTCTAAGCACCTAGGGTCTCATGACTGCTAAAGGATTTATTATCTTGAAAGCAAGGGGAAGCCATCAGAGATTTTTAAGCAGGGGAATGAATGGGATTTGGAGAGGAAGGGACTAGAGGCCAGGTGGTCAGTCAGAAAACCATTCCAGGAAAAGGTGTCTACATTTGGGAGGCAAAAATGGCAAAGAAAGGAGAGGATAGAGATAGAACACATAGGATATACACACCAATTGGCTGTAGAGGTGAAAGGAACAAGAGAGTAAAAGATACTGATCAAGTTTCTGGTTTCCCCAAGCTGCTACCCCACCAACAACGAATAAATTCAGTATGAAATCATGTTAATTTCTCCTTCAAGGCAGAAAAAGCCAAAGGTAACCAAGTCTACACTTTTAAAAAGATCACATGAAGAAGATGCAATATTATGCTATACATTTGGAAGTCTTTTTTTCTTAAACACAATAAAAATGATCAATAGATAGGCTAGCAAAAATATTTTGCATAACAATATGTCTTAAAGTTCTTCCCTTCTCAGGTTGGGATGAGGTCTGTAGAGAGGCACCAGGCCACAGGAGGACCATAAGATAAGGCTGGTCCAGGGTGACGGAGTTTGCTGATTGGGAGAGTTGGGCCAGAGTATGTTTATCGCTGTCTTAGGAGTGAGATAAGTGGCAGCAAAGACAGGCAGGCATAGTTCACGGCCCGTGTCTTCCTCGCCCTGAAAGCGTTACATGCACGAGGGCAGCATTTCCTATGATCAGCTCTATCTGAGGTCCACCTCTCACTCGTGCTGGACTTCTGAAAACAGTGGAAGCTCTCAACACCTGTGACTTGTGTACAAGCGTGCAAACGTTAGAGAACACGATTGCACTGAACGTTTCTGCCTAATTATTATATATAAGGGATTAGACTACATGGGGTATGAGATACTGTGAAATGTAAGACATACACCTTACCCTCTCACAATGCACTGTGTATTCTGATTAAATTATACAGTGTTGAAAACATGTCTTCAAACAACCGTATTATTTACTTTAAAAAAAAAAAGACTTAAGTTGGGGGGTGGGGTTGTCTATGGGACTGTCCAAAATATTTTTACTAGATATACTAAAAGTAGGTTTTGCACTTTAAGTAATCTTTTTCTCTATTTCTCTCTCCTACCAGATAATTTTCAGGATCAGATGAAAAGGGAACTAGCCTACCGAGAAGAAATGGTACAACAGTTACAAATTGTAAGATGCATTCCTATTTAAAAATAAACACAACTTGCTTGATTTTTTTTTTCACACCACCCAATATGTATGAAACTGTTCATGTCTTTGTGGTGAAATCCTTTGGTCCACTTACCTCTCAGCTGGTTTAGATGCTAATTACCAAGAGATTTACTTAGACACAGGATAAACAGATGTGTCAGTATGTTTCCTCTAAATGTAACTACCTACCATGTGTTAATAGACAGATGTGTAAATTGTCTCTGTGGGCGAGCCGGAGGTACCTGCGTTTTCTTGCACTGTGCAAACTTCTGAACACAGTGCTGGAACATGCTAGGAGCTTAGTGAAGGGCAATTGTCTTCCATCCTCCCCTCCTTTCACTACTGAGACCTGAGCCAGGCCCTCCACTGTCAAAAGAACTTAGTATCGTCACAATTAATCAATTAAATTCACTTGAAGGATGATGAAAATAAACAAATTATTTCCAATTGAAGTGTGTTACTCTATACAAATCATTTCTAAAAGTGGACACTGACTACAATCTACTTACAAGAAAAAACCAGGGAGCTGTCCAAAAATAAATGCAGTGGTTTTGTTTTGGGGGTTTGTTTATTTGTTTTCTGAATTCCTTTCCCTTTGTCCCCATGTAGATACATCTAGTATTATTCATTAGGGCTTTTAAAGCAGTTTCCCAAGTGTCTTCCTTTTCGTGAGTACAATGGGGAAACTTATTTCTGTTCAGTATTTTCAAGATGTTTTTAATCACCTCCATAGAGACATATGCTGATCCTTAGTGATATTCCCGGCATGATTATTGTACTTTTGGTTACTCGACATTTTTGCACTGATCGTGTTATTCTTCGGCCTTTAAGCATGTGTGCATATATGCCTGTCTTGTCTAGAGAGCCAGGGCTCTAGTTCTCTGTCAGGATTATTTAAGAAAGATAGTTATTAATGTTTCCTTTCTGCATTGGAGAAATCATGCCAGTGTTAATGAATATTCCTGAGAGTAATTTTTAAAGCAATCTCATGATGTTTTCCCCCATTCTGGGGGCTGTGTTTAAAGTGCTGCTTCTGACTCTAATACTCCTGCTGTGGTTTTCCTTGATCTAAAGTGCTCATTAACAACTCTCAGTTCTGAAAACCGCTACATAAGATGCCGCTTAAACAGGATCTTCCTTCTTGTGTTGGTTTTGCTTCTGTGCTAGTTTTGTTTGCACCTAAATTCACTGGGGAGCAGAGGATTTTCTTAATCAATTGGCAACAAATCCCCTGCAGAGGTTAAAAAAATGTATCTACTATTCTTAGCTTTTGATTCCTAGATAATAAAACCTATAATTACTTGCTGTGAATACACTTATTGTTTCCTTTGTCCAAAGGAAGAATTTAAAGAAAAGATTGGAGGCAGGGGAATATACAATTTTAGGACCTTACTTATTTTACACAGGGTATCATTTTCAGATTCTTAAACCAAAAAAAAAATGCCACACATGCAACAAAAAAAAATTGCGATTTCAGGGCAACAGTGAGTATAGCAAAATGAACATTAGGAAAGGAAACTAAGTATTTATTTCAGCACCTATTTAAGGCCAGTGATGTAACCTTAATGTCTTAATTTTCCTTGACATTTGGTTTCCTTAGTAAAAGAGGAAATGATATTGCATCCATTTAATAAGCAGGTAGTATTGATAGAAGAAAAAATGTCTCATGTCTTTTGAGATATTTGGTACATGGAAGATACAAATTGGTATTACTAAACCTTTTTATTATACTGTATTGCAAAATATTTTATCATCATGTATTCATCTCTCTAGACAAGTGTTATTAATTCACATTCCTCTAGGTAGTAAACTATTCCTGGTAGCAAATTAAATAGTTTGGGAGAAGCTAGAGTTTTTTTCCCCAGCCCTGGAGGTACCATTTTAATCCTGAAACCCACAAAGGTATATCCAGGCTAACAACATGAAAATTGGTGAAATAGACATGATTTGTCCCTCCTGCATCTTCTCCTTCTTTTGTGCCCCCTCCCATAAGTGCCCACGGTTTTTATGCTACCTCCGGTACCTGGCATGTGTCTTGGATCACACGGCTATCAGTGAACCTTTGTTGAATGGATTATCACCCATGATACCCCCTGATCCAACTGTAATACTCTCATATAGCAGTCCTCTTAGTTCTTTTCCAAATTTCCCTGGCTTGGTACAGATTTCCTCAAATGTTTTTGTACAGTAAGCAACTACAATTACTAAAGGAAGGAAAGCTAGTAAATTATGGGGAGCTTATACGTTACTGCTCTATCTGCAACTAATAGACATGAGATTTAAGGTCTGTAAACGAAATTAAGATCCGTCCCATACAGTTCATTAAGTGTCACTTCCTCAACAAAAAGGAAACTTGCAGAGTTTAACGTAGTACCTGATGGGGTATTATAAGGGGGAAGTGATTAATAAACATGAAATGCACATGCAAGCCATAAAATGTGAGTAATCAATTTAGTGGCATGGCTATTCTCAAAGCAGTACCTATAATAGTGGAATTATTTAAGCCCTGGATGGCTAGAGACATTTTTGTGCAGGAAAGACCTGTGTTTGCGTTATACTATCTGCTTTAAAATTGAGGCAGCAGACTCTGTTACTTGAACAGAAATTTACCTAACCCTATTCAGCTTGATGTATTTGCCAAAGCACCTCGGGGCAAATGTCTTTAGAAAATTCTGTCTAAAGAATATGAAGAAGTTGCAAGGTATCACAATTATTGGCTTTCTCAATATTTTAGTTGAGTGATCTCATTCATCAGTAAATATGGTTACATGCTTTGCTTCTTGAGAACAGAACAATTCACTCACAATTATTTTATATTTAAAGCTTATAGAGCATATATTACAGAATAGGCATTTTTTTTCTTTAGATGAAATAAAAACCCACTCTATCTTGCAATCATGGAGGATTCAAATATATTAAAGCCATCATATTTTGTAATGATTCCCATAGACCCACAATGCATTTATCCTATGTTGTTAAAAAGTGTTCCTATTCGAAAGACTTATATCAAAAGTATCTGGGGTATCATTGCTGTAGAAAGAAAACTTATGAATTTCTTTGGCTCCTTCATTTTTAGATTCTCTGCTGACTATAATTTCTGCACCATTGCTTTTTTCCCCCATTTGTTAAATGCAAAGTTGTGATGACTATAGAGTCAAATTATTGACTCTCTTTGTGCCTTATAAATGAAAGTGCGTTTATCTCAATGTGAGATTTAAAGCATGTGAAGAATTAGTTTATTTAACATTTATACATGGCCGCAGCTAACCTTTTTTAAAAATAGCTTAAAATTTGAGTTTTATAATACTTAACACTGTTTGTGTTAAGATGCCCACCCCTGCACTGGGTTTCCAAATGCTTAAAGCATTTTCATTACCTAGCCAGATTTATTTATGCAAAACAAAGAAATTTGATCCAACTATGGACCAAATACAAAAGTTTAAAATTTGACAAATTCGTGAAAATATAAGTGTTTAGTAGAATAAAGAGCAAAGGATTTCTTGTTCACGAATGAATTGTGATCCTAGGAGAATTTTCTTCAAATTTTCAAACAAAATTTATCATCGCTTAGGATTAAGAAGCTGAAGATGTTTTGCTCAGTAAATAGCCTTTTGATTTAAGTTCTTCCAGGGACTGGAATATAATAATTTGCAACATTAGCTGAAACTGTTCTGATGCCTTGATAACCTTTTTTTTGTGTGTGTGGCTAATTTGGCCATACTTTTTAAGCAAGTGCATTTGTGTATAAGCTACTGCTGTAGGTTTGTTGAAGACATGCTTTCTTTTTTTAGTCATAGTTGTTGAAGGGTTTCATGAAGCTACAACACAGAGCACATGATAGATGGCTACACCCAGTTCATATCCTTGGAACTTGCTGAATCGCTACCACAAAGCACAGTGATTGAGAAAATGTGCTAGTCTTGAAGTGCCCTCTGCTGTTTGGCCAGAATGCTGCAGTCACACGCAGCTAGGGGGAACCGGTCTAGGTTCTTCATTAAAAGCCTCAATTAAAATAACGTTCAATCAGTAGATTAAGTACTAATGTTTCGTTCACTGTGGACTTGTAAAACAACGGTTTACAACTTGCTGATGGTGGGGGCACGATGCATCTTCACAGGGAAAGGAAGGAGAGGTCTTTATCGTTGCTCTTTGCCAAGGACATGGCTCTTCAGTGAGGTGGTCTTTCTTGGAGGTTCTCCAGTATTCATTAGGACGGGAACTTGCCCAGATTCCTGCTGTCTAAACCAAGGGAGTTTTTAAAAATATGATTTACGTCTTTTTTTTTAAAAAAAAGTAGTTATTAATAGAATAGTTACGGTTTTGCACTACATTTTTAGAAAAAGATCTTTGGGCCACTAGAGGATTTTGGTTCTGTGGCTAAAAGGATTTTGGTTCTGTGGCATCAGGGGACTAGATGCAAGTCTGAACTTCCGTGGAAGCTGACATAAGATTCTCTAGCAGTACACAGACTTTGACTACTGCGCATCTTTTTCCAATTATTGATCTACTGATGTTCATGTCGGTAATGCAATCAGTTGTTCCTTAGTTGTATAGCCTTCTTCTTCTCATCTTTCTCTCCTTTTGATGTGATGACTCACCAGCGTGTGCAACTAACTCTCTCAGCACAAACTAGGAAGTTATGTTTTTTTGGTAAGACCCCAGTACATTTGATCTACTAGAGCCAACTAGGTAATTTTGATGTTACATAATACCTCAATATTTTTTTTCGTCCATGCTAATCTTGATGATTTCCAAGTTGTTCAAAATGAAAAGAAAACTTTTGTAAGTCCTGTTGTAGGAGATGTTCATGGAATAACTAGCTTAAGCGGAGCCTCTAGAATCCTGAGCTTCCAAGCTGGGGAGTGTTTGCTGAGGTGTCTATAAGTCCAATATTGCATTTTATGGAATTGAAGCATATGAATTGTAAGAGGCACCATTACTTTATGAATCATAAAGAAAAAAGATCCTGTAATTCTAAAATACTATCAATTATAATAAACCTGATTTCAGAAATGTTAAAATATGAGGGGGGAAAGTGAATCTTGGAGTCAATGAAATAATGTAGTTTACATGAACAACTGGGCCACATGCTAATATAATCTTGATTTATCATACATGATTTGTGACTTAGGATTTAAAATACATAATTCTTAGCTCATAAATTTTGCTTTTTTGTCTCTATTGTTATTTGGCTTTTATTTCATATCGTTTTAATGAAATAAACACAAAAGTCAACATTTGAGTGAGAATAATTCTTCACACCAGTTTTAAGTTCTGGTTTGGAGCGTTGGGAATCTCTTGTGCTTATTTGGAAATGTCCTTTTTTTTTCTTGAGTCCTTTTTTTTCTTTTCCTTCTCAGCTTCCTACCTTAATGAAATGCTATATTGTTTTTTTCTGAAAAAAGAAAGAAAAAGACATTTTCTTGACTTGGCTCTGAAATTCCCTCATTCAGGCAGCTTTCTTTGGGTTAGGATGAGTAGTTTACTTGCTTTGAGGAGATAGCCCGGGATGATGTCAATTTATCTCTCCTAGTTCCTGGCACAAAACAGACACTTACTAAACCTTTGTGGCAGCTAATCTTGATGTTGAGAACTCTTTCTAAATGTGAGAGTGTTACAAACACATTTTATTGGTAACTCCTTCTGCCCAAAAGTTTACATCATTTCTTGTTATCCTAAATGATAGGATTCCATTCGAGGCTCTTTTATATCATGCATCCAAAGATAGAGGTGGTCCATGTGCTTTGGCACATTGCAGCATGCACCATAATGGAAAACCAAGATTCAAGGGTGTCTCTGTTAATAGCAGGTGTAGCATAACCAAGAGTGAAAAGAAGAGGTAATTAGAGTAGGTCCCTATGTAACTGTCCTTGTCATAGTTATCTATCTGACCTCAGCCCTTATCCTAAAATATGAGATTAGTCCACTGAACTTTTTATTTTGCAAATGAATCGTTAATTTCATTACTGTGATCAATGCCCTTATCAGATATGTACCTATCAGATATGTTTATGTTGTGGTTGTATATCAAAATAGTGAGATGATTATTTTAATCTTCTCCCTTTTTGCCATTAAAAAGACTATTTAATTCAACTGACTAGTTATTATGGTAAAATGGTCCAGCTCGTCTTAGTCACTAGCACTACTGTGGATTCATAGCTCCTTCCCATTAATAAAGATTCATATGTATGGACCGGTGGAAAATGAGAGCAAAACATACAATATGCTGGGAATGTATATAATAGTATTCAAAAACATTGCTAATTGAATGAAAGTAATTTTATTTCCCTCATTGCTTTTACTTAACAGCCATATTTCATATTAATTACATTCTAAAAGAATGAATATTTATTTAAGTGTAAAATAGATTCAAATCTTTAGATTCCTGAAGTTAGCCTTGTATTGATGAAGGTAAGGTAGGTAACTTGACGATAGGGTACCTTAACTGGGGCTAGTGGAGAGGCATAGCTAAATAATACATGTAGTCCAATTTCAGCCATTTCAGCTTTATAATGAAAAGCAGCACACCAAATGTAATAGGCTTTTATTCAAAACCCTGGTGTTCAAACGCACCTTTCAAATTTATCTGGGTATAATTCTCAAGGTCTTATTTTCCATTCAGTGCAGTTATGTTGGATGCTTCTTCTTAGTTATTGGGAATTTACCCAGCGTAATAGTTTGTGTTTACTTAGTCTTATTTGTGATTTATAATGATAGCTTATTTTAAAAAGAAATCACTCTAATATGCTGAAAGATTACATTGAACTAGTTTGTAATCACATTCTTGTTTTGTGACCTTGGACATACATTATAACATCATAACTCGGTTTTTATACCTAAATAAATAATAATAATACCATAATATTAAATGTAAGTTTTAAAAACCTTTTTAAGATGAACTATCACATACTAACGTCAGGGCCTTGTTATAGCAGCAGTCCAGTGTGATCACCTGTTCTGTCCTCAGTGTACTTTCTAACATGCCTTAAGAGTGCTATACCCCAGAAGTCCCATACTGCTGAGCAGATGGAGACCTCTTCTCCTCAGGGAGGATCTATTGGCATTCAAATTGTTAGGCATGATGAAGGATCTCCATTACACATCTGTCTCCAGATTTAGCTTACCTGGATGCTTTTGCTTGTTTTTATCTTACAGATCCCCTATGCAGCAAGCTTGATCAGGAAAGAAAAACTTGGCGCCCATCTCAGCAAAAGCTAAAAGGTGAGATCACCAGAGGAAAGAGATTTTCTTAACTCTCTGTATTGTTACTGCTTGGATGTATTACTTTTTGATGTGTTTGAAATAGCCCAAGGGATTGGTTAAATTGCATCCTGCATTTGAGTTAATATACCAATGAACTTCCTTATGTCTGGGGATGAGACTCCCTAAATGAATGTCCAAGTGCTGGTTATAAATTCCATGGAAAAATTCCTAAAACTAAGGAAATTCTCTATTCCGTATTCAGAAGTGATCTTCATTCTTCTTTAATATCTTCTGTTCTTTATGGTTCTGACACCTCGATTACTGCCCTTCTAAAGGAAACTGAAGTGTCAGAGGTCATCCTCACAATGTCTCATTTCCTCTGTCTCTCCTTTGCTACCAAAAAGTCTTCCCGAAATCTGACTTTCAGTGAATTACTACAGATCATGATATGAACAATTAGAGACAATACAGACCTTTGAGACCGTCTGCTCTAGGAATAGTAATTCATTCTTTCCCTAAACCAGTAATAGTTTCTCTACAGCTGAAACCAAGTTCAAGGTCATGGCCCTGGCAACCATTTAAAAGACAATTTTTCTATATTCTTAAGGAAAAGCAGACTGTGAAAATCCAATGTCTACATTCACATGGTACCTAAACATTTCAAAAGCAACTTTTTGATTCTATGGAAGAAGACATATGTAATTATTAGAATTGTGGGAATGCAAAATCTAGGACATTGTCGTTTCTGTAACAATATGGTGGGAATGACCTAACAATTGGAATTGCTAAATCAGGAAAAAACTCAGATTCCAGAGGTAGCATTTGTTAGTGCTCCTGGCCAGCTAGGACTGTGGTCATTTATCAGTTTGATCCACTCCCATCAGAATGATTCTTCCCACTCCTTCCCTTTGGAACATATTTTCAACTTAATAGAATTTATTGGCAAAAAGAATTCCCTATCGTGCAGGCTCATGGTTCTTTTTTTTCCTTCATGCCTTTCTTCTGCATATCACAAGTCTCCTCCACCATGTGCAGATGACAATCCTACTTCTTGCCATCATCTTTATTAGTGGTAATCTTCAGTATTTGTCTCAAATAATGATAATTGTGTCAAGTTTCATCAGGCACTCAAAACCCTTCCCCAGGCAGTCTCTCATTCATATGCTCTCCCTTAATTTTACACACGGGGAACTGAGACATAGAGATAAGAGATGTGACATTTTGTGTCCACATTGCAAAACTAAGAAGAGATTATAGGACACCCAACTTTAGATCCGGTACCCGCTTTTTCCTAATGAATGGACTTCTTGTTCTCAGAGAGCAGATGATTCTGCAACAGGAATGCTTGGATAGTAAGTCATACTGTCCCCATCCCCATGAAGTTATACACAAATTTGCCTGTGAGTTTGGTTCTATTCTATATATTGAAGTATTTTTATTAAGTCTGAAGTTGACTTTGGGAGATTTCTTTATCATTATAGTGGACTGGATTTAAACCGGCAGTGTGAAATGAAAATTTTACAATATTCAGATTCAGTAAATCTTAACTCAGAATATCAAGGTAATCAAGGCAGGAATTAATTCCAAATTAATTCTGATAATCTCCATATGTGTAATATGAAAATGTCAAACTAGTTGTCTTTCAAATCAAATAAAAAATATTAGGATGTGTTTTTAAAATAACCTTTTTATTGAAATTAAACACAAATTCAGCAATGTCTATAAATCATGAAGTTTACAAATCAAAACTCTGAATTTTCACAAGATGAGCTCACTTAGGTTTGCAGCACCTGATAACAGCCTTGTGACCCTGTCCAGTTTCTCCCGCCCCCAAGCCCCTAAAAGGTTAATTTTGCCTGTTTTTGAGCTTTATGTAAGTGACATTGTATAGAAAGTTCTCTTATGTCTGGCTTGTTTTGCTGAGCATTTGTGAGATTCATCCATTAGAATGTGGTTTGATTTATACTTAGGAACTTCAATGAACTCTCTTTTTACCCCTTCTCCTTCCCCAATCCATCTTCCCTGCTTGTCAGACATGAGCCCATCTTGCACCTACAAAATGAAGACTCGCTGCCCAGAATCCACTCCTCTGAAAGTGACATAGAGTACAGCTAGGTAGAAAAAAAAACAAAAAGATTGATTTTTGTTTAGTAACTAATGCTTCCTCCATGCTGATTTTGTTTCCATCCTTGCAGACAACAGGGATTTCTCTAAGTAGACCCTGGTGCTTTCAGAAGATTAGTGGTTACTTAAATGCTTAGCTAAATCAGCCAAGCAGAGAGAATCACGACCATATTGTTAGAGGCAGTCTCTGATTCTCAACATGCCAGTCCTGTAAGGAGTTACCCCAAGAGAGATTACAATATAAAAATCATTACACCAAGGGAGAGAGACAAATTTTGTCTTGCAGAGTGACCACAGGTTTCCAAATTAGGGATTGATGCATTAATGTCTTATGCAAGAGTGACCCTTAAGGTATTGTGCTGTGTTCTTGCCACCCAGTGGATTCCAATATGACTATTAAGAGGAGGAAGCTTTTCAAAACCACAGGCAATCCACTTAATAAGCCGAGCAAGGACTGCCACATATCACTGCTCTACACATCTTTTTTACCCTACATTAGAACATAAGAAATGCCATGTTGAATCAAAATAAAGGTTCACCCAGGCCAAGATACTGACTTCCATTAGAAGAGCCAAATGGTTGTTCTAAATAATATTAACCTCAAAATTTAGGCATATACACTGAATACTCTTAACTTTCCCTTGATAACTTCTTAAAGATCCATGACTCATGGGTTTACTTAAACCTTTCTTCAATGGAGGCGTAGTCCCCTTTGGGGCAATGAGTTCTATTTGTTTAGCTACCAGCTGTATAAAGCATATTTTATTTATCTTCAAACTCCTTCCTAACAAGCTCTGTTAGGTTAGACATTGTACTGCTCTGTGTATTTGCTTCATCATGAGCTTTCAAGTACAATGGAAAAGATTTGAAATACATTTCAAAATGTTGTGTGTATTATCCTTTCATCTTGGCCCATTTTTAACACCGGAATTATTCCTGATGGCCCTCCTTACCTCTAGTTATTTCTGTGACCCAGTTCCTGCACAGACACCCCAGTGTATCCCAAATAACAATGATATGATGTTAACGCCAATTCAATTATTATTTTACATTCGTTTTCTTTCAAGCACCTTTAAACGTTTTGCAAAGATCATTCATGTTAACTGGTTGAAACACCCATGTCTTTCGCAGAGAAGAATTCAATCATTTTACATAAGTAGGAAGTGAATCATGGGAAATGGCTCTTGCATAGTCATACAGAAACCCATCGACCAAGCTGGGAAGGATAATAACTATCATTTATTGAACACTAACTATGCCAGATGGTGGACTAAATTCTTTGCTGCATTATCCTTGCAACTCTGTAAGGTGGATCCCAGTGTTATCCCCCATTGCATACTTGAGAACACTGAAGCCCAGGGAGGTCACTTAGCCAACACGTGACAGAACCAGGTTTCAATCCAGGGCTATTTGACCCTAAAGCCACTTCCTTGCATTCCTTGGATCCTTGGGCTGATGGTGAGGGAGACTAAAACTGACACTACTTCCTGATGTTATCTTGAGTAACATCATTTAATCTCTTTGAGTTTCACTCTTACCTATAAAATGTGGGCGACTGAGCCCAAAGTCTCTACCAGCTCTAAAATTTTGTCTGTCACTTATGCCAGTCTTCTGCCATATTCTCTCTCCTTTCCTGCAAAGGGGCTGCTTTTATTAAAGCCAGCTCAAGACCACTTGTAACGCCCAAGGACAGGACCCACCTTCTTTTGCCTTATGTCTACATTTCCTTCATCACTAACTGCTACTTTGCATCTTCCTGAGAGTTTGAAAATATGATTTTTTTTCCTTTGTTAACAATATCTTCCTCTTTGATAAACTCTCATAATCACTTCTGGAATAATTCCTATAAAAGTAATAAGAAGAAAAAAGTCTTAAAAGGATGTTGAGGTATTGTAATTGAAGACTCTGTATGTCTTTTTTTAGTAAAGGTCAGAGATAAAGAGGGGGAATAGTATATCCATTTCTCTCATCTTGAGTCAGACATAGAGGTTCTTTTAAGAATCTCCACTGAGAATAGCCATTTGTCCCCACTGTTCTATTAATAAGCCCTTCATGTCGATTATCTTAATCTTCAGAACAACCCAGATAACTTCAGATAAGTATTGCCACTTTCACCACCTTGCAGCTGAGAAAGCTGAAGTGCAGAGAGATGAGTAAGTTGTTTGTGGTCTCATTGTTTGAAAGTGGCAGGTCCTCCAGCTCTGCAGCCCATATTTTGTCTGCTCTCCTCTGTTTTGTAACCTGAAATCATGGCCTAATTCACATCTTCTATTATCAGTTATAAATATGCAGTTAATAACCAATCTGGTGGTTTCACTGATTTTGAATCACAAAACCTCCACCTGTACTTCCACAGTTGCCCTGACACCCCAAGACAAGAAAAATATTAAAATGTAACTTGGACTATCCACCCAGAGCCAGCAGGGCACCAGAGCATGAAATGCTGTCTTCCCCTTTCACTGTATGTTCTTTCACCCAACAACAAACCTGAGCTTCTAGAACCTGGCTAAATAGCTTTACTGTAAAGAAGGCACAGCAAACTAGCCCACTCTAGTCTGGCTTAATGTCATCAGAGATGCATAATCTAAGATAGCAGACAAACATATGTAAAAAGAAAGATGCTTTCATGGTTACTTTTTAAGACATTTTATTCAAACTGTCCAAAAAATGTCTTCTCTTAATGGTATACTAAATGTGACTTTAAATGTTTTTAACTTATCCAATGGTATGATGCTTAGCTTGTTCTTCTGTGCTTTTATCTTATCTCAGGTGCACGGAATACTTACTCTTGTTCTCTTGTAAGATACAGCCTGCCACTGAGCACTTCTGACCTGCATAAAGACTGCGAATTGAAAGGGCTTGGGAATCAGGTTCGGGAGAACCTAAGGACAAGTGACCTCAAAACAGCATGGACAACCATGTAAAATAGACTGTAGCAGCCATCCATTAGTGGGGGGAGGGGGGAGCCAACCAGAGCCGTCAATGCTTGTCACATCTTTTGGTGGAACCAAAGTTTGAGTCTTTGTGTTTTTAAAGGACGACTGAACCAGAGTGTGGGAAGTGCTGTTAGCCAACCAGGGTGGGAAACCCATGGAAGGTCCCAAGGGGTCTCAGTGCTGCACACATGGAGAAGGCAGCTCTACAAGACTGTCTTTTGCTTTTGAAGAAGTGATTCTTGGTGGAAAGAAAACACAAGACCTGTCCTATGTGTGGGGATCGCATTTCGACAGATGGGAAGGCACCAGCCGGACAGACCTGCTTTTCATAGCAAACTGAACAGACTTCCACGTGGCCCCTTCCTCTCTGGTACTTTGCCTGCTGTATGAATGAAGATTGTATTCCTCTGGAAATATTTTACAGTTTAATATTGAGTGTAATTAAGAATATAATCATGTTATCAAAAATGGTATTTAACTCTGTTGTAGTTTCTTTAACATTCATGTGGATAAAAAAAAGTCTATAATAAAAAAAAACTATGAAGTAATAGCTGTGTTCATGTAGTTAAATGCACATTTGCTGGGGGGTGACTAGGAGAAACTAATACTTTTTAGAATTATTTTGGCATAAAAATATTTGAATAAATTATTTTTGAAAACAGAATTCCTTCAAAGATGATTATTAAAGGCTAGACTAGCCTTGGGCCATTGTCAGCATCTGGAGACCTCCACATCCTGTTAGGATCTTTGTATAGGTAAAGGAATGTTCTAAACTCCTGCTAGGTCTTCCAACAGTGCCGGTGATGGAGTTGATATTGTGCCTTCCTCCTTACTGTGGTGTGAAATCCAAATCCATGAGATCATGTTATGCCCCAAATTTTGCCTTTCAGATCAGAGAGATGGAAAGGCCAAAATGGTGGCATCTCTGCAGTCAAGAGTTCTAAGGTAATGCCAAGTTGCACAGAAATCTACCGTGGGTGACCTCCTCACCTGAGGTTGCCAAAGCCTGTCCAGACTGAAGGAGCATCTTACTATTGGTATCTCTCGACAGATTGCAAAAGAGTTTGAAAATGGATCACCATGATATATCATACTCCCCCCAACTTTATTATCATGAACTGTCCAAAAAAAGCTTCACAATTTACTCTTGAGATAAATGTTCTTATCTTGGCTGCCACATTAAGAAACCAAGGGATACCCATTTGTCATTTTCTTCCTAGCCAATGAGGGATGAGAGGGCTTGTCAGTGAAGGGTTATAGACCCATCCTGGAGTCTGAGGACAGGTTCCCAGTGACCACGAGTGGAAACTAATATGAAGGTGCTGTGACAAAGGATGTTCTCTTTGAGCTGTTCTTCCAAGAAAGGCCTGGGTCTGGGCATGAGACTCACGTAGGCCTTCGGACATGGCACAAGTTTCTAAAACTGGCAGCCGTGCTTAGGAGGGTAATCTGAGCAGTCAAGTTAGAGAACCATTTTCCCCCATGTAAGCAGTAAATACGCATAAGGATAGAAGCCCAGCATCCTTTGCTTTGTACTTTAAGTCAATGATATCAGAGGTGACAGAAAATTATCTGGGAGGTCACAAACCTGGCTTCATGACCAGCCACCAGGGGACAGCAGAACTCAATGCAGACTCTGGGACCAGATAGGTTCTTAGATCAAGAGCAGCAGCTCAGCCCAGGAGTTCAGAGAAAGAAGTAACTAGCATATTTGCAAAGGAAGTTGAAGTCTTAGTCCTGCAGCTGCATGGACTGGCAGTGTAAATCAGCCTGAAAATCACTTTCCTTTCCAACTGCAACGTTAAATATCTCAGAGTTAACAGTGCTCAAATATCAGCAAATTATTTTGTAGCAAAAGCGAAATTAGAACCAGATAACTTGACAAGTATGTCTGCAGAACCCTGGAGTTATTAACTGTGGCACAGCTCTGAATTGAGATAATGACCAAGTATGGTGTGGAAGACCTTTGACCTCTGCTGCTGAACATGCTAAAACTGCATTGGTGCCTTCCCATTCTCCACCTAAATTCCAGGGTCCAAAGAAGCCCAGCTGTACATCTCTCTGAGTGCCAAACGACTCCTGTTGACCTTATTCTCATGGCCTTAGAGTCTCCTCATTTCTCAAGGTGTTTTATCAGACTAAGTCTCTATTCCTTGCAAGCACTGGAGCCTAACAATCCTCCAAGCAACCATAAAGTTACATGCCCAAAACCAAAAGCTTCAGACAAAAGAGTCAAGGAAATCTAACAAATGATATGGAAAGACGTCATCTACCCCATATATTTTCTCATTAAGAATAGTGAACACCTCTTTCCTGTTCTAGTCATATCTGATGCTTTTAAGTTAGAACAAAAAGAATTTCTTCCTGAAAGTGGGTATGATGGGGTTATCTGAGCTGCCTTGTGGAAATAGACAGGACATCCATCTAAAGTGCTTCACGAGGCTAAAAATAAAGCCACTCTTCAGAAGGACACGCAAAAATTCTTGGCTCCACAAAATGACAGCAGAAAAATGCCAGGCTCTTTTCTTTGACTGTTTTATCATGTCAAAATTCCAAGGTCAATCCAAATACCAGCTAATGAAGAAGACAGGTAGTGCAAATAAAATTCTCTATTTTAATTCCGAACTAAATTATAAGATCAGAAAGGGCTATAGCAAATCAAAGCGAAAATCCCAGCTCAACCAATAAAGTATTTCCTGTTGGGGCAGACCAGACATCTCAGACTAATGCTTTCGATCCTCAGAATGCCTGAGTAATTGCTCGGCTGTTTGCCACAGGCAAGGAGAGAGGGACATCACATCCCAATTTCCTTAGATTGAGCAGTGAGTGTGGCCTCAGCTCTGTGGATAACGAGGGAAGAACTCTCTCCTGGCTACCAGGGATAAGATCAAACCGACAGGAGCTCTTTCATTGAAGAGCGAGAGTTAAGACAGCCTTGGTGAGCAGTGACAAAGGTTTACAAAAAGGAACACTGGCGACGTGGCAAGGATGTGTGACCACTATCATTTAATGGGGCGCTTCCAGCAGACTCCAAGCCCAATGAAGAGTGCTCCGTTGTCTCTCTCTACACAGTTGAATGCACAAAGTCTGACCGTCTTACAAGACGCCCTTTAGACAAGCCAATCCATATCTGTAATTATACACTTTTTTTGTGGGAGAGGTATGTACTTTAAACTTCATGAGGGCAGGGGATGTTCGGCTCACTTCCATCTCCCTAATGCTTAGCACAGTCCCTGGTATGTAACAGCTACACAAAACATTTTTGTTAAGCAAGTCATTGGATCTCATTTATTTTATTTGAGCCAATCACAAAAGCAGATCATTTCACTGTTACCACTTTAAACTCTCTCTCACTGCATGTTGGCATTTCACCTGGTTTCAAGTGGCCATATGTGGCACATTGCTATTAAATAGTTGCCATCCAATAGTATCCATTCTCAGGTGGCAATACACCTAAATAAAAGACTACCTTTTCTAGGTTTATTGGCAGTTAGATACAGCCATGTGACAATTTTCTGGCCAATAGGATGCAGGTGGAAACGTGGAACTTTTGGGAAGTTCTCTTCAAAAGACCTTGAAGTTAAGAAGTATTTCTTAGTTAAGAAGTATTTCCTTTTTGCCTTCCTTTTCCCTCTTTTCTGATGTCTGTAATATCGATGGAGGCCCAGTAGGCATCTTGGGCTGTGAGGTGATTATGCAGATGGAAACCATATGCTAGTGTGGCCCAGAAAGATAATAGTAATAGAAGCCTGGTCCCTGCCAACTGCTGAGCCACCATTCCAACTCTGGACTGCCCATTTCCAAATTTATTTTATATTAGAAGGAAATAAGGTTCTATCTTATTTAACCACTGCTATTTTAGATTTCTCTTAACTCTGATTACAAACCCCTTTACTCTATTTCAGGGCTCAGATCAGCCAACAATAGCACAATTTCTTATTTGTGTCTCAACTTTCCAATGCATATTTATGCTGTTTATTTCATTTTATGATCTCCTTGGCCCTTTGACTTAGCTAAGGGAGGTCATTGGTCATGAAAGCTACTTGTTTATAAAGTCAATCCCAAATCCTGTTCTTACTGCCATGGCAAGATTTTCTTGTCTGTTTCTTGGCCTCACCCATCGCACTGAGCCAGTCTTTAACATCTCTGATATTACTCCCATTGCAATGTAAGCAGGGGAAAATAGGGAAAGAAGTAGACCTGGACTTGGTCTGCTTCCCAGGGTAGGACAGGAGCTGGGTTGGAAAGGTATACTGTCCAAAAGACTTCATAGGTTCTGGTGTGATACAAGCAGAGGTGTGTAGCCAGGACTCAGGGAACAGATCTCAGCAGCACAGACAGACTCAAGAGCAGGAGGTTGTCAATCATCACCATTCATGATAACAAGGCCCTGCGCTCACATGGCATTGGTAGGTAGGTTCTATCCCTGGGAAAACACACCACTGGGAGTAAATAGGGTGGCAAGAAGCAAGCCCAGTCCTATACGTGGGGACATGATGGACAGAGAGCTCTTTGGCTGAGGAATCCTTGTGAGCATTGGCTCTCCTAGTCAGAGGGGCAGCAAGGTAAGCTTGCGAATTCGGGTGATAGCCCTGGGACTCCCAGATTTGAGCCAGTAACCACCACGCAGGACTGAGAGAAATGAGCTAAGGCTTTTTAAATACAGCATAACTCCAGTCTTGATTTGGGTTCCAAAGCACTGTTGCAGCTTTAAGAGGAGGGAGGGGAAGGGGGCTGGTTTCGAGCTGAGAGAGGTGCTGAAACACACTGAAAGCTGAAATACCTTTCTGTTGAAGGCCACTTGTGTCCATACCAGCACAAGTATACATATAATTCAGGGGAAATACATTCAAGTTACCTAAAGTAAATAATCATTCTAAAAAGCCATGACTCTGTGTTGAATTAAGAACTTCCCTGAGAGCCTTGTTAACATCTGGAGTTTTCAGATAATAAAATTCATTCTTCACATCCAACTTTTACATCATCTCACTATTAAGGACAGTGGCTTCCTGGATGATTGTTAACGATGGTTTTCTTTATTATATTTTAGACCATTTAGCAAAGTTTATTGATTTATACTTCCTTGTAATTAGTTGTAGTGATTAAAATAGCTTTTATGGCCCTCTAGGGATTGACTTTTTAAAGAACCAACATTTCCCCCAAATTGTGTGCTTTAAAACATGGTTAAATACTGTTTGAATTCAGTACTAAGCCATCATCGGCGAAACTGTAATTTTATATGTAGCTGCTTTCTCATCCCTCTACTTACATGGCACTAACACCCAATTACATGGCAGCCAAAATAATAGCAGCCGCCAACTTCCGCTGAGTGATTACAATAAGCTGAACATTGTGCTAAGTGTCTTAATGCATTATTTCATTTAATCCTCTCAACAACCCTAAGAGGTAGGGACTAATTGAAATTTAAAGGAGTTAAGCTACTCAGCTGATTAAGTGGCAAAGTAAGAATCTGAAACTAGGATCATTGTGACTTCAAAATTTCTGCTTTTAACCACCGCATTGCTCACTGCCGAGTGAGCTAAGGAGGACCCTGTCTACACATAGGTGAATTGGCAGGCCCAAGCTGACATAATTTGAAGGGTGCTGGAAGACCCATCTTAAACAAAAATATCTCCCCTCACCAATCTCACTCAAAGCTGAAATTCCACTACTAGCATGATTCCTTTGACTAAGGTATCGTATGTTCCTGGAAAGACAAATACTCTAAGACAATGCTATGCAAAGTATCATCTGTCAAAGAGCTAACACTATAAAACTCTTAGAAGAAAACATACAAGTGTATCTTCATGACCTTGGGTCAGACAGTGTTTTCATACATAGAACATCAAAAGCACTACTGACAAAAGAAAAAATAGATAAATTGGACTTCCTCAAAATTATAAACTTATGCTGCAAGCGATGCATCAAAAAGTGAAAAGACACCACCAGACAGAGTGTCTCTGCAGAAAAGACAGCTTCTAGAAGATATTAGAAGAAAGAAGCAAGCGTCTACCATACATTAGATGGGGGTCGGACGGAGGGGCACCGGAGACTACAGGAGACTCCACGGGAGGAGGTTGCAGAGGAGAATTGGGAGAAGAGACCTCCCGAGCCAGCGGCTTGGAGACCAGCGGCAAGGGTAGGTGGAGCGGTTAACTTCCCCTCCCTTGCATCTCAGACTGCTAGTGGGCTCCCCGGCGGTTGGAGAGACCTGCGGACACCGGTCCAGAGACGGCAGCCGCCAGCAAGCGGTGAACCTGTAGCGGACGCGGCACCAGGCTCCCAACCCCCTCGGGCCCCTCCGTGTGCACAGACCCGACCGTGAGGCAGGCACCATATTGCTGCACTCTCCCCTCCCCTGTCCCTATCCACAGCTGCAGAGAGAGACAATATAGCCACCAGCCGGAGGCATCTCCAGGGAATGGGACCTTCCTTTTTGGGGCCCTACAGCTGACTGAGGGGTACTCGGACGGGGAGCTCCCTACCCGCCAGCCCTCTCAGGTGCTGCTGGCCTGGTGATTCCTGCAGAACGGGGCAGACCCTGAGGCTGAGAGACATCGACCCAGCTTGGGCTCCCCATGGGGGAATTAGGACTGACACTCCTCTCCCTGGTGGGGTCAGGGATTGAAATCCAGGGCCCAGAAGTCAGACCTGCTGACCAGATCCCCTGCAACCAGGTCTCGCATTGCCGGGGGCACAGAAGGGATATTGGGAAAGAGCCTGTGTGCCTTCAGGGGCAGATCAGCATGCTTGAGGGCAACCCTGCTCCCAAAGGGGAGCCATGTGCCCAGCCCAGCTGGCGACCCAGCGCAGGGAACCTCCCGGCCTGCATCACAGCCAGAGGAGACCCGGTGGTGTGAAGTCTGGCCTGCTGGCAGAGGCCCAGGAGAAGCCCCGGAGTTGGGGAGGGTGGAAAGGAGCGAGGCCTGCTCCAGACTTCAGGTCTCAGACAGCCCCACCCCCACACGCAGATTTTCTGACTGAGTGGGGCCATTCCAGCCCCTCCCTGACAGCTTTTCCCGGAAGCAGAGAACAGGACTTTGACCCCTGCTAACAGCATTTGTGGTACCAAGGGCAGGCTTACCCAACCCAGCTCCACCCAGACTCACTCCCAGACCAGCCCTCACTGAAGTGGAGAATAAGGACACACCTGGAAATCCCAGGGCCCCACCCACCACCTGAGTCACTAGAGTGACTCTCCAAAGGAGCAAGAGCTGGTTTCAGGACCCAACAACAACAGTGTTGCCTGCTCCTCTGAGCAAGCACCACCTACTGACAGGGAGGACATCCTGCACATCCTTTTACAGCATCTACTGACTCATTGTACAGGGTGTGGTCGAATCTCACCCACACACACCACCTACTGGCTCAGAGACTACACAGGGAGTGTCATTATCTGAACAAAACCCTAAAAGTAAGAAGCAACAACTGATCCAGATGGGAAGATATCATCGAAGGAACTCTGGAAATATGAAGACCCAAATGGAAAGCACACCACCAAAGAG